>SNQJ01S0017251.1:4236-14942 GCA_010110895.2 Picea sitchensis
GAGATATCCTATTTTCTTCTATAAGATGATCCTTCTAAGATTGATGTTAATTTGACCAAATGGTCTCTTGTGAACTCATCTGTTCTTGTAGTTATAATACCATTTTATTTTCCTTTTTTAATTGAGTAGACAACATGATCACTTACCATTTGTTTGCATCAACAAATGCCCCAAAGGCATCACTAAATTCTTCTACAAACTCTTCTTCATTCAGATGTGTGACATTCCAAAAATGAACTAATTTCTATGTGGTTTTAATCTAGGCGGACATCAGTGGGCTCCCACATATTCCACTGGATAAAATTATAGTTTCTATCTTGGCATTTTTTCTATAGTTTTTCTGATCCCAAATTTTCGAGGCCATTTTGAGGCCCTAAACGACATTTTTTTGACTTGGTATCACCCACTAGAGTTTTGATGGGGTGTATTGGTCCATTCATAATGTGTAATCCTTGGATAGACCTTTCCGAAGGGGTACCAAGTGCCCCAAATAGAGATCATATGCAAAATTTTCACCCTCGAGAAGTTGGTGTATCAACTACCCCCATCAGGGCCCACAAATCTTTTGGTGTTTTATCTTCTGGGGTTAAGGTTTTGGAAGTTTAGTGTTTTCTCATTTATGCTTTTTGTTAAAAGTTCCTTTGGAGCCTCATCCTAATCTGATTCTTGCGAATGAGTGTAGCCAACACATCTCTCTTGAGAGATAAGCTACCACCATTCTAGCTAACTTGTGTGCTTTGAATTTTACGGTGTTTTTATTTCAAACAATCATTAATAGAATTTGATTTTTACTATATTACTATATTCTTTGCAATATCTATGTCTATCTCCTTGTTATATCTATGTTATATTTTTTCCTTCATGTCATTCTCAAAATAATACGGATCAATGGTATCAAAGTAGTCTCCTTCTTGTCTTTCTTAGTGCATGTCCCCGATGAGGTCAGGGCATAGAGAGTTGGGTCTTGAGCTTCTTTCTCTTGAGGAAAACCATTCTCTCCTACCCAAGAAACCTCCCATGGTGGAAGAAAAGAGGGATGAAGGAGCAAGAGATCCTATCAAACTGCCACTTGAGGAATCCATCACGTGACAGAGGAACGAGATGCTGGATAATTTCACCCGGATCCTTCGACAACTTTCGACAGCAACGAAGGCACCTTCAACCAACAATCACTTTGAAGGTGCTAAATTATTTAGGTACAAGTTAACTTTTATGTTCCTTTATTTGAAGGCTAGATAGAGGTCGATGCTTTGGAAAAATGGTTAACTCTGTTGGAGCGTTATTTCACTATCCAAAAATTTTCCAATAGTGAAAAATTCACCTTCATGCTCCTTAAGGCCCTTCCCCATGTCATAGATTGGTAGGAGACTTACTATGAGAAAGATGTCGAGGATGAGTTTGCAATTTTTGGGTCAGAACTCACTTAAATGTATTTTTTTGATGCCATAAAGGAACAATATTACACTATTGGAAACTATGACGACCAATACATGAGATGGACCACACTACATCAAGAGAGGGGCCAAACAATGTCAGAGTTCACAAATACCTTCCATACCTTGCACACCAATATGGGTATCAAAGACTTTGAGCAACATATGGTTCTAAAATATTGTGGGGCTCTACACAAGTACATCCAAACTGAAATGGAGTTTCTGGACATCTCGTCATTTTGAGTTGCTGAGCGATATGCTATCAAAATTGAGCATAAATTTAAGCAACAAAAAAAGCAGAAGTTTGGGTTTGCAAATCCTAAACAACAGAAGTATCATAAGGGTGGCCCTACCTGTTAGGGAAAAGGACAAATCAAGGATGGCCAGTCCTAGGACAACCAGTCCAAGCCACCAACAAAGAAGGTTAATGGGAAGTTGAAGAAGGACACTGGAAAAATGTGTGAATTCCACAAAATGCGTTGCCACAATACTGATGAATGTCGCTCCAAACAATCATTGTTGGCTGAGACGAAAACCTCAGGGTTGGATGTTGACTCATACTCTGATTCAAAATTGGAAAAGGGAAAACATGTCATTGACGCAAAACCTAGTGTCATTATCACTACCACTAAAGTCCAGTCAGAGGAATCAGAGGAACCGGAGGAACTTGAACAAGGGGAGAGCCTCTTCCACTCACATATGTGGGTGAAGGGGACCCCACTCCATTTCATTGTTGACAATGGTAGCCAAAAGAACTTAATATCAGTAGAGGTCGTCAATAGGTTGAACCTGACAATGACGCCACATCCTCAACCATACACCATCGGTTGGATCATCCAAGGATGGGACATCCATATCAACCGACAATGTCTCTTGTACTATGACATAAAACCCTTCAAAGACGATGTATTGTGTGATGTCTCCCTACTTTAAGTTTGTGATTTTTTTTAGGACAACCATTTATGTGGAAGCATCATGTTTTTTATGAATCTAGTCCCCGTAGTTTCATTATTACTTTAGGATATCAACTCTACAGGGTACCAGAAGCATTCCCAACTACTGCGATCTCTTTGATCTTTGCGAAGCAGTGAAAAAAGGTGGTCTCTCAAACCATCATATTTGCCCTCTTTATGGTTTGGTCTAAAGGTAAATAGCAAGTCACTGCAACTTCCAAAACCTCTACACGAGGTCTCTCTACACAACAACAAAAAATGGACAAGATAGGAGAAGAGCACAAATAAATATTTGCCTTTCCTAATGGGGTGCCTGTGCAATGTTAGGTAAAGCACTCAATTTATTTGACACTTGGTTCTCATTTTCCTAACAACCCCATGTACATGTGTTATGTTATGGAGAATGAAGAAATCAAATTCCATATCCAAGAGCTAATTTTTAAGGGCCACATTAGACCAAGATCCTCACCTTGCGGGAGCACAATTGTTCCGGTACAGAGGAAGGATGGGACATGGTGAATTTTTATTGATTATGGATACATGAACATGATCACAGTCAAGAACCGATACCCAATCACTTGGATTGATGATATTCTCGATTAGCTCAAGGGAGCCAAGTTTGTTAGTAATATTAATATGAAGTCAGGCTACCATTGGGTGCCGATTGAGAAAACTGATGTATGGAAGACAAACTTCAAGTCTAAACAAGGTCTCTTCGAGTGGTTGGTCATGCCTTTCGACTTGACTAATTCCCCGACCACATTCATGCGAATGATGGATGACATATTTCAGCTATTCACAAACTCCTTTGTGGTCGTATACCTGGATGAAATCCTCATATTAAACAAAACTTGGGAGGAAAATTTGAAGCATATTCAACAAGTCTTCATCACCCTATAAAAACACAAGTTATATTCCAATTTGGATAAGTGTTCCTTCGACATGCAGAGAATCCAATATTTGGGATGCATAGTGGATGAGCAGGGTGTGCATGTGGATCCAACCAAGATCCAATTCATCTGTGATTGTTCAACCCCAAAGACAATGACTGAGCTCCGTAGCTTCTTGTGCCTCTCTAACTTATATCGCTAATTTGTGTTGGGGTTCTCTCATATTGCTTGGGACCTACGCCAAGTGACCAAGGGTGGAGTGAAGGCCAAGTTTGTGTGGGTTGCGTCGCATCAAAAAGAATTTGAGGATTTGAAATTTTGCCTCTACTTAGCACCAATCCTTATTCTAGCAGACCTATGGTAACCACCATTCTTAACTCCTATAGGCATGAGACTTCATAGTGACCACAATTACACAATAATGACTCTAACTTTGCTATTGCCTATAAGAAATTGAGCACATACAAAACAATTCTAGAATTTCATCTCCAAGATGGATTGTTATTCCATCTAATCCATCTCTGTGTTCCTTTATGTGAGCATGCAAAGTTATATGGGAAGCTCACTACAACCGGGAAATAGGACATTTTGGTGTAGAATAAATAGTTGCAATACTACAAAATCATTTTTATTGGCCGAAGCTTTGACAAGAAGTCTACAAGTACATGAGATCCTACATTGCCTGCCCCATTGCCAAGCCCACCATCAAGAAACGAGGGATATACACCCCTTTTCATACTCCAGATAGGCCTTGGGAGTCCATCTCCATGGATTTCATGTTTGGTATGCCTTCAACCAAGAATGGGAATGACTGTGTCTACGTGGTCGTTGATCGATTCTCTAAGATGGAATTTTTGGAACCCTGCAAGAAGAGAATCATAATCGAGGCCACCACCAAGCTCTTCTTTGAAAATATTTGGGTTCATTTTGGGATCCCACAAACCATTATCTCAGATCGAGACAGTATGTTCTTGAGCATTTTTTGGTCCAACCTATGGTCAATGATGGACACCAAGCTGACCAAATCAACGTCCTTCCACCCATAGACTGGTGGATAGTAGTCAACATGATGATTTTCCATATCCTAAGGATGTACAATTCCAAAAATCCACGCACGTGGAATGAAATCCTTCCTCATGTTCAACATAGCTACAACATAGCCCTCCACAACTCTATTGGCCACAACCCTTTTCAGGTGTGATTGGGGTTCCAACCATTGCCCCCATTGACCTATCTTTTCCCATTGCGGTTGCACAGGAAGAGTCCTCCCATGCTCATACCGAGGTTGATCAAGCAACCAAATTTTTGGAGAGAATCTAGCACATCAAACAACAAGTTCATGACATTTTGCAAAAAGACAATGCCAAGTACAAGCAATGCCACAATCAACACTGGGTACCAGATAAGTTTAAGGTGGTAGATGAGGTGTGATTGCATTTGCAGAAAAAGAACTTCATAGGACCCCATCGTAAGCTACACCCACTCCGATATGGGCCTTACACCATCACCAAGTTTGTGGGTGAGAATTATTTTGAATTAAGTATTCCTTCTTTACTTGGCATGCACCCGATATTTAATGTGGAACTGCTTCGACCATGTTTTCCACCTCTCTTGGACACTTCGGACAAGGTCGAGCACTTTCCCCCTACAAAAATCAAACCTAACTGCATTAAATATGTGAAAATTGATCGGATCATGGACACCAAGATGAAGGGAAACCGCCAACAAACCATCCATCTCTATCATGTTGTCAAAGCAAGGCAGTTTCTTCATCAACACATGTGGCTCACCAAGAGTCAGATTCAGCCGAAGTTTCCCCATCTGATGAATGAACTTGACACAATGGATACCATTGCTACCTAAGGGGGAGGAATGATCTAGGTGGACATCAGTGGCCACCCACCTATTCCACTGGTTGAAATTATAGTTTCCATCTTGGAAAAATTTCTACATTTTTTCGGGTCCCAAACTTCCAAGGTTGTTTTGAGGCCCTAAACACCATTTTTTTGTACTTCGAAACGCCCAAGACATCAATTTTGGGATGTATTGGGCTATTTGAAATGTGACATCCTGGACTAGACCTTTCTGAAGGGGTATCGAGCACCCCAAACAAAGATCGTATGCAAAAGTTTCTTCCTCGGGAAGTTGATGTATCAACTACCCCCATCGAGGCCCACAAACCTTTTAGTGTTTCATCATCCAAGGTTATGGTTTTGGATGTTTAGAGTTTTCTCATTTATGCTTTATGTTAAAAAGTCCTTTGGAGCCTCATTGTAATAAAATTATTTTGAATGAGCGTAGCTGACACATCTCTCTTAAGATATAAGCTACCACCATTCTAGCTAGCTTGTGTGCTTTGCATTTTACAGTCTTTTGTATTCCATACAATCATTCGTAGAATATGAGTTTTACTGTATTAATGTGTTCCTTGCAATATCTCTGTGTATCTCCTTATTATATCTCTGTTATATTTCCGCCTTCATGTCATTCTCAAAATAATCTAGATTAGGTTTCCTCATGATGTGCAATATTTTTTCTCTTAGTTTTTCTTTTTACTATGGTATTTGTTGTATCATCATATATATAAGTATCTAATGTTAAGACAATGTCCTAAGTAGGTTGAATACTATCAAAGTTAAAATATGTAGAAACTAATCTTCCTGGAATAGAAGTAATAGGAGTAGTATCAATGGAAAAAATAGTCGTAACAACTGTAGATTGAGTATTTTTAGTACTTGTGTTGGTACTGAGCTCTATATTTACCGCAAAATATTTTGTAGGAGTTTGTGTTGCTACTTTTTTATGCCCCTTTTCTCCTGTTGCAATACCCTGTTGATCTTGTTTGTCCACCTGCGTGTTAGTTGTAGATGTGTTTTGATCTTGCTCTGTTTGAGATTTAGATTGTTCATTCTCTTCCTCATCAACATTTTTTTTTTACATTACCTTGTTTTTCTATTTTCTCTTCTAGGAAATATTTCTTGCTCTTATATTTCCAATCGATGAATTCTTGCATTTTAGAGCTGCCTCCCAATGCCTTAATTCACTGAGCCACTTCCTAAAAATTTACAGCTCTCTGGAAAATGGTATCAAAAGGGTCATCCTCATGATTGTATTCCTCGACATTTTTCACCATACTGCAATGTTTCTTAACAAGACCTGTTGGGTCATGTCTTTTGAAATTTCCCTGAGCTAGCCAGATTCCCTCCATTTGCTCCAGTTCTTTCATAACATGTTTTGCATTTAACAATGAGAAAATGCCTAGTGAGATGGCAAAGCACGACCATTGTTTTTTCTGACTTCTTGACAGAGAGGCAATAATGCCAACACCAACAATTTGATATGTAATTTCTCTCAATGCTAATATGTCTGGAACATATCTAGGTAGGATATGAGGAGCTACTTCACATCCATAATACCTTATATACGAAAAGTCTTCATCAATGAACCAATCACCAATTTATTTGATAACATCAATAGTAAATCTAGGGGCTGGTTTATCTTTTAGAATCAAATGCAAAGGAACCATCAAGTGGTTACATATTTCATAGAATAAAATCTTATAGTTTACTGCCCAAATTTTTGAAAAGTGTTTGTGAACATGCTCTTCAAAAGAGGACCAATTCCAAGCTAATAGAGGGAATGAGGTGACTGCACAGACAACATCTATCAAATATCCCGATATAAAGAACCCTGGAGAGTACCTCGAGGGCACTTCTTGTGATTTTTTAACCTCTAACATGATATTGGTAGAGAGGATCTGAGACTAGTTGAAAATTTCTCCTTTGAGAACTTGGTGGATATGGGGAACCCAACTCAATTTGAATTTGAAAGAATTTTTCTCACCATAGAGTCAACATAGCATGGTAGCTACTAGCATAGATGGTTTCTTCAATATGGGAACATGGTATAAATTATTTGATATAATTTTGAATGGATCGGAGTCATGCCACCACTCTCTGATTAGATCACCCATTTGCATTTCTTCCCCTACAACCTCCTTTTCAATGAAATTCTTCATAAAGTTGTCATCTAAATATAATGTAGGTGGACTTAATTTATACATGTTGTAAATGTCATTTGGTCTAAATGAACCAAAAATATTATGAAAAAAATTCACAATAGTACAAGTGGAAACATTAGTGTGAGAAATAATTCATTGTACCATATCATAGTAGGAGAGCATTGATGGCATGGCCACTATTTTATGAAGGCATGATTTCTTGATGTCAACCAGGTCATCAACATCATACTCGTACTCATATTCAAAGTCACCATCCTCAATGAACTTGTACATTTCATTCCACTCCATGCTGCTAGAGGCTCTTGTCTTGAAAGAGGCGTCTGAGAAGAATGTTGAATTTGGGTTCTTCTCAATCTCTTCTTCCTCGTCTTTTTGTTGATTTTATTTTCCTTTCCTAGTCGTTTTGTCACAGAGGATACTTGTAGAGAGAAAACTTCAGGGTGGGATTTTGAAAAACAATAAATAGACTCTATTTTGTTAGTTTTGTCAATGATACAAACAACAAATACTAACAACAAGAAGAAAATTTGGGAAGAACTTTGTACTCTAAACGCTCCTGAACTTATGCAGTTAAGATTAATTATGGAACTCAGAGCACTGTATGAATTGTTAACATAGCGAAATATGATGCTACACATGAATTCATACTATTTTAATATCCCTTAACTCATTACCCAACACTTCAATAAATTCATTCAATTCCCATAAACCACAACGTAAATAGGGAAAAGAAAGTTAAGATTTTGAAAAAATAATAGGAACGCCCACAACTAGGCACCGACACAGTGAAGATCCCTTGGATATTATCCTTAAATGAAGAAATGAGACCGAGTTGGTTTAATTATAAACATTTTGAATTATTAGGCCTTAATCTTGTGATTATCTCCTTAACCAGAACACAAAGTTTATTATTTTGAACACAATGCACACGAGTAGAAACTCTGATCCGGTTTAACTGGACCATCGCTTCACCGTGAGTTTATTTATGAAATTTGGAACAAACGCGAAGTCCGATCTTGTCCAATCAGGGCAACTAGGGTATTAGTCCACCGGAAGATTGAGACACCGAGGATCAAAATTATTATTGTAAGGATTAAAAAGCAAAAGGAAATAACCCGATTCGGTCCAACCGGACAAATGGGACACCAGGACACTAGGGATCAGGGAGTATGAAATGATATTTTGGAAAAAAATAATCCTGACCACCAAGAGAACATTTGAGACTAAGATTTATTTTTTTATTATTTTGTTTTTAAAAATATTTATTTAATAAATTTTAAATTAGACCAAAAATGAATAAAAAAACTATAAAAATAAAATAAATAACGAATAATATGAAATCTAAAACAAACCAATTTTTTTTAAAGAACCCATCATTATTTATTCAAAAATTTGAAATACTAGGTGGTTATTGTATGGGTCACAACAACCCCTCTTAAGTCACAAGTTCCTAAAGTTGTACTCCACTGATTCATATTCATATTGGTTAGGCATTGTCCAAAGTGTAAAGGGTCCAAGTGACTACTTAACATGAGATGCCCTTTTGACTAATTTAATATATTCATCTCACAACTTTAATATTGTTAATTCTTTAGGTGATTTTAAGTCATAAAAAGTTCCATAATTTTGATGAATATCTATAACTATATTATATTAAAAGTGTCACCTTCCATAGTCAATTTTGATTATATATATATATATATATTAAAAGTGTCACCTTCCATAATCTCAATTAATGCATACTTCATAAAAATATTCCCCATATAAATTATATTAAAAAAGTGTCACCTTCCATAGTCTCAATTCTGCATACTTCATAAAAATATTCCCCATATCTTTTATCATTTTCAAGTTTATACAAATCATTATGATAGCTATATTGATCAAATCCTTATCTCTCTCCCTACTTTTCCTTCCTGTCATATGTTTTAAATTATATGTTCTCTTTAAATTCATTTCCTTTATTACCCACTATTACTTTAATTATTTACTTATTATACTTACCTTTATTACCCACTATTACATCTATTACTTTTAATTATTTAGTTATTTAGTTATATAGTATATATATAGTTATATATAGTATATTAAAAGTAAGGGAGTGTATATATAGTATTCGATATGTTTTGGCTTGGTATTAGTTCTATTTGACTTATATCAATATTTTGCAGTTTTAGCCAAAGTTTTTACAAAACATATTAAATTCTTATTTTTTGATTAGATAAAAATATTGATCCTTTATTGTAGGGATGACAATGCTAGCATTAGAAATTGTAGCTTTCCCTTTAATTATTGCTTGGATCAATGTGAATGGAGATTCTGAATAATGTTGTCATTATCAAGTGTTCAATGTTTAGGCCTTTGACAATTGCTTGGATTAACGTGAATTGAGATTTTGAATAATGTATCCCTTAGCAAGTGTTTAGGCTTCTGACAAAGGACCTTTGCACGCATCCTTTGACAACTCATTTTCTTTCTGAATGCAAGCCACTTGTTGTTGCTATGTCTCTGATTTCTCTATATGCTCTGACATGTGTATGGTCTAGTTTTTTTGATCCAAGTGGGCTTGCCTCCCATTGTTCTCAGCTTGGTGCATGAGTTTTTATTATATCAGTCTTTCATAATGTTTATGCCACTGATGCTACTTACCATTCACACCGGCTCACACAACCAAGCATACTGAAAGCCATGAAGAGTTGCATACATACACTGGCAAGAACACATGCCCACACTCACTTCACAACATTAATTAGAATTCTCACTATTCGTTTCCACCACGCGCCTATGCAATTGCTTCTGGCTCAGAGTGTTGGCTCTAATCTCTCCTATGCAATCGCTTACGTGGAATCTGGAGGAAAATGTAACACACCCACTATGGGAACTAAGATTTTTCTCCTTTTTCTTTCTCCTTCATTATCGAGGGACAGAGTTCCCGAATTCCTACGAGGTTCTAGCGTAGGTTAGGTCTTCTAATCGGGACCTTCACCAAACCAATTCACTAGTTCTTTCGTTGAAAATCCGTCGTGTACAACTCATGCACCAAGTATAGGATTCACTTCCATGTGTCCATCGGTTGTGACCCCGGGCTAAGCCAAGAGGTGCCTTTCGCATTTCGGGACTTCGGAAACTGGGAGTTCGAAATGCAAGGGAGTCGAGTTCTTCGACTCTTCAAACCCCGAAACCTGAAATCCTATTCACACCAAGCCACTTCGGGATTTCACCTACTCGGACTTCGCGTACCGAGATTTCGCGATGTATGAAGACGAGGGTTCATACCCTTCGGTTTTCTGGGTGCCGCAACATTGAAACCCATATATCTACTAAGCTCATTTCGGGGTTTCGCAAGTCAGGATTTCACGATATGCGAAGACAGGAGGTCTTTCACTGGAGTTTCCAGGAGTCGAAACTC
>SNQJ01S0017251.1:33133-56240 GCA_010110895.2 Picea sitchensis
AGAAATTATCTTGGATGCATTTTAAATTATTAAGATTTGATAAAATATTAGTTAGAAGAAATATATGGTGATATGATGGATTGTTATTGTTTTTTTTATTTGTTTTGATTTAATTTGTTAATTGAGGGAAATTGAATTTGGGAAATGTGAGATCAAAAGCGTTGGATTACCATTGTAACTCCAACATATCATACAAATTCTACAACCATGTGTCGAAATTTAGCTAAGATTTGAATTGAGATGAACATCATTAACATCATCTGTCATAACCACTCAATCTACCCTTAATAAGCATGATATAATAAAGTATTAAAATCGATAATTAATATTATATAACCAAATATTATATGATAGTGTATGTATTTGAAAATGTGATTTCATATGAGTTTAATCATATATTAACAAGGTTGCATGGTGTAATATTCCAGATATAAAAAGTATGCCGAACAAAAATAAATAGTTAGAAATGGCAGATGAACAACAATATAACCAGAACAACACCATGATAATACTAGAATGATAACAAAATAACACCAAAAATAACACTTTGATTACCGAGAGCAATGTTCACTTGCCTCTTCGAGGGGGCAACCTCTAGCAGAGAAGATCTCTATTACAATAATATCCAAGAAAAAAGTTTGTATACCCTCGATTCTTATTTATACTAAATATGTCTATCAAAAGAACCATCTAGAGGAAGATCCCTCTAAAAGCGGAAGCTTCTATTAGGTCTTCTTACATTGGACTTATTCTTCCTTATTGCTAGGCCTTATTAATATTGACCTTTATTACATGGAAATATATGATTCTACCTACATGAGGGGTTAAGTCCCTAACACATGGAAACATATACATGTCTCTATGTAGGAAAGAAACATATGAATGCATTTGTATTTATTTTGGTTAAGAACTTAGTTATGTTGGAATAGGTGACTTTCGGAGATGGTGAACATCCCAGAAATTGGTACTTTCTAAATTAGCATAGGAAAGCAGCATATGAATACATTTGTATTTGTTTTGGTTAAGAACTTAGTTATGTTGGAATTGGTGACTTTCGTAGATGGTGAACATACCAGAAATTGGTACTTTCTAAATTAACAGAACTATGTATTTCTAGCACTCCTCTTAGCTAAATAGAACTAGAACTAATTCTCTCAACACTCCTCTCAACTAATATACCTAGTTATCAAAGTAGCTTGGTGTTAGGTCATATGATTTGTTCATAATTTGGGGAAATCAATACAATAAAATGATATGATTACATTCTTTTAAATTATGGTATCACAAGATAGACAGATTAGTGTTTCGAGTTTGGACAGATTAGCGTTTTGAGTTTCTTTCACTCTTCCAATCTTCAAATTCTCATTGATTGTTTTGGTCCAATCGTGTTCACCCTCCCCCAATCTGCATTCAATGTTACTATGATATTGCACACAAATAGATTTGCTAAAAATTATCTCTATCCCTCTATCTTGGTAGACAGAATAAATAATTTATTCTCAATCCCTCTATTTTAAGTAATATCTTCGTTAAAGAAAGATATGTGACTGAGTCTTCATTGAGTTGCATTTTCGTGGAGATTTAATATATTTCCATCTTATTTATATCAAATTTCACAACACCGCAAAACAAATTAAAACCTACTTAAAAATATAATCAATCATTGCAATTTAATTCAGGTCAAGAGAATATGAATAGAGCAACATATGATGGGATTATAGCTCTCCACATGGTTGTCCTGAATGGTCATTTTGACTGTGTACAATTTCTACTTGATGTGAATGCAAATGTGTCAGTTGTCACATTTCATTATGGTACAGTAAGAAATGTGTAGTAATTTAGCAACTCGAATGCAGGAGACATAGTTGCTCCACAATAGATCTTATATGTTCTATTTTCATTTCCATCCCACGGGTTAGGTATTCAAGGTTTCTACAGACAAGGGTTTACCATGTGCTATAGCTCTCTGATATACGTGCAAGGTCCAACAATAATACTCGGCCTAATATCTCAGGGCATCAACTAAGGAGTCTAGACCATACCCTTAGATGTACTACCCGACTACCCAAGTACTAGAGAGTATCTTCTCAAGTATTTTTCTTAGTGGCACTATAGCAGTCAAGTGGTCAATCGGTTTATCTACAGAGGGATTTAGGAGATCTAGGTCGATCTGTATACAGGTGTTGTTTGATGCGCTACCACTCAATGGGGTACCAACAATAGTTACAAGGGTAACCAACAGATGTGCGCTTAAGTATCACCTGTATTTACTACGTGTATGAATCCCCAACCGTGGGTTTATGCGCGTAACAACAGATCTTTGTAGCTTAAAGACGTCGGAATACGTCTCTACCCTGAAAAAAAATTAACCCACAATATTTTGTCGAGGAAGGTGCTCTGATACTACTTGTAATATTCCAGATATAAAAAGTATGTAGAACATAAATAAATAACTAGAAATAGCAGATGAACAACAATATAATCAGAACAACACCACGATAATACCAGAATGATAACAAAATAACACCATAAATAACACTTTAATTACCGAGAGCAATGTTCACTTGCCTCTTCGATGAGGCAACCTCCAACAGAGCAGATCTCTATTACAATAATATCCAAGATAAAATTTCCCATACCCTCGACTACTATTTATACTAAATATTTCTATCAAAAGAACCATCTAGAGGAAGATGTTTCTAGAAGTGGAAGCATCTATTAGGTCTTCTTACATTGGACTTATTCTTCCTTATTGCTAGTCCTTATTAATATTGACCTTTATTACATGCTAATATATTATTCTACCTACATGAGGGGTTAGGTCCCTAACACATGGCAACATATACCTGTCGCTATGCAGGAAAGCAACATATGAATACATTTGTATTTATTTTGGTTAAGAACTTAGTTATGTTGGAATTGGTGAATTTCAGAGATGGTGAACATCCCAGAAATTGGTACTTTCTAAATTAGCAGAGGAAAGCAGCATATGAATACATTTGTATTTATTTTGGTTAAGAACTTAGTTATGTTGGAATTGGTGACTTCCAGAGATGGTGAACATACCAGAAATTGGTACTTTCTAAATTAACGGAACTATGTATTTCTAGCACTCCTCTTAGCTAAATAAAACTAGAGCTAATTCTCTCAACACTCCTCTCAACTAAGATACCTAGTTATCAAAGCAGCTTGTTGTTAGGTCATATGCTTTGTTCATAATTTGGGGAAATTAATAAAATAAAATGATATGATTACATTCTTTTAAATTATGGTATCACAAGATAGACAGATTAGTGTTTCAAGTTTGGACAGATTAGCATTTTGAGTTGCTTTCACTCTTCCAATCTTCAAATTCTCATTGATTGTTTTGGTCCAATTGCATTCACCCTCCCCCAATTTGCATTCAATGTTACTATGATATTTCACACAAATAGATATGCTAAACATTATCTCTATCCCTCTATCCCGGTAGACAGAATAAATTATTTATTCTCGATCCCTCTATCTTAAGTAGTATCTTCGTTAAAGAAATATCTATGACTGAGTCTTCAATGTGTTGCATTTTCGTGGAGATTTGATATATTTCCATCTTATTTATATCAAATTTCACAACACCACAAAACAAATTAAAACCTACTTAAAAACATAATCAATCATTGCAATTTAATTCAGGTCAAGAGAATATGAACATAGCAACAGATGGTGGGATTACAGCTCTCCACATGGTTGTCCTGAATGGGCATTTTGACTGTGTACAATTGCTACTTGATCTAAATGCAAATGTGGAAACTGTCACATTTCATTATGGTACAGGAAGAAATGTGCAGTAATTTCGCAACTCGAATGCAGGAGACACATTTGCGCCACAATAGATCTTATATGTTCTATTTTCGTTTCTATCCCATGGGTTAGGCATTCAAGGGTTCTACAGACAAGGGTTTTCCCTCTGTTATACCTCTATGATATACATGTGGGGTCCAACAGTAGTACTCGGCCCAATATCTCAGTGCACCAACTAAGGAAGCTAGACCGTACCCTTAGACGTACTACTTGACTACCAAGGTACTAGAGAGTATCTTCCCGAGTCTTGTTCTCGATGGCACTATAGCAGTTAGGCGGCCGATCGATTTATCCATAAAGGGATTCAGGAGATCTAGGTCGATCTATATACAGGTGTTGTCTAATGTTATACCACTTGAATGGGTACCAACAGGGGTTACAAGGGTGGCCAACAGATGTGTGCTTAAGTACGACTTGTATTTCCTACGTGTATGAATCCCCGCTGCAGGTTTATGCGCGTAACGACATATCTTTGTAGCTTAAAGACGTTGGAATACGTCTCTACCCTGGAAAAAAAAATTAACCCACAATTTTCTGTCGAGGAAGGTGCTCTGATACCACTTATAATATTCCATATATAAAAAGTATGCATACCATAAATAAATAGCTAGAAATGGAAGATGAACAACAATATAACCAGAACAACACCACGATAATACCAAAACGATAACAAAAAAACACCAGAAATATCACTTTGATTACCGAGAGCAATGTTCACTTGCCTCTTTGAGGGGGGAACCTCCAGCGGAATAGATCTCTATTACAATAATATCCAAGACAAAATTTCTCATACCCTCAACTCCTATTTGTACTAAATATTTATATCAAAAGAACCATCTAGAGGAAGATCCTTCTAGAAGCGGAAGCTTCTATTAGGTCTTCTTACATTGGACTTATTCTTCCTTATTTCTAGGCCTTATTAATATTGACCTTTATTACATGGAAATATATTGTTCTACCTACATGAGGGGTTAGGTCCCTAACACATGGCAACATACACTTGTCGCTATGCAGGAAAGCAACATATGAATACATTTGTATTTATTATGGTTAAGAACTTAGTTATGTTCGAATCGGTGACTTTCGGAGATGGTGAACATCCCAAAAATTGGTACTTTCTAAATTAGCAGAGGAAAGAAGCATATGAATACATTTGTATTTATTTTGGTTAAGAACTTAGTTATGTTGGAATTGGTGACTTCCAGAGATGGTGAACATACCAAAAAATGGTACTTTATAAATTAACGGAACTATGTATTTCTAGCACTCCTCTTAGCTAAATAGAACTAGAGCTAATTCTCTCAGCACTCCTCTCGGCTAAGATACCTAGTTATCAAAACAACTTGTTGTTAGGTTATATGCTTTTTCATAATTTGGGGAAATTAATAAAATAAAATGATATGATTACATTCTTTTAAATTATGGTATCACAAGATAGACAGATTAGTGTTTCGAGTTTGGAAAGATTAGCATTTTGAGTTTATTTCACTCTTCCAATCTTCAAATTCTCATTGATTTTTTTGGTCCAATTGCATTCACCCTCCCCTAATCTGCATTCAATGTTACTATGATATTGCACACAAATAGATATGCTAAACATTATCTCTATCCCTCTATCTCGGTAGACAGAATAAATTATTTATTCTCGATCCCTCTATTTTAAGTAGTATCTTTGTTAAAGAAAGATCTATGACTGAGACTTCAATGAGTTTCATTTTTGTGGAGATTTAATATATTTCCATCTTATTTATATCAAATTTCACAACACCACAAAACAAATTAAAACCTACTTAAAAATATAATCAATCATTGCAATTTAATTCAGGTCAAGAGAATATGAATAGAGTAGCGGATGGTGGGATTACAGCTCTCCACATGGTTGTCTTGAATGGGCATTTTGACTATGTACAATTTCTACTTGATCTTAATGCAAATGTCTCAGTTGTCACATTTCATTATGGTACATCAATGGACCTGATAGGTGTGTGACCTATCGAATTTTTAAAATGAGAGATGATAGCTTTTAAGTTTGTTGATTTGTTCATTTCAAAGTTGATGAAACCCTAATTATAATCAGAGCCTTCTAATATGAGTTATACTAATGGATTCACATGTTTTTTAAGAAATTGGAAGCACTCCTCTACATTATGCAGCGTGTGGAGGAAACATACAATGTTGTCAGGTATTTTATAACTTTTTATTGAAAAAATATAGTCTCACTTTCTTAACCTTTTGGTGATTAGAGTCCATGAGAGTTACTTGGAAGCGTTCCTATTGGACTGATAGAACCATTATGGTTTTGTGCCCTTTCAGATCCTTCTGGCCCGGGGTGCTAGTAGAACCACTGTGAATTTTAATGGGTATCTTGAATTCAGAACCCAATAGTTCTACTTATAAATTGATCAGCTATTCTATATAGCTTTCATAAGTGGAAATGGTCATTTAGTAGTGTGATTGATTATGTTACACCAACATAGATTTGATTGTCTTCTCTTGCAGGTGGATACCAGTTGAGGTAGCTAGAATATGGGGGTGTCCTTGGCTTGAGCCACTATTAGCACCTAACTCAGATTTAGCTTTACCAACATATGCTCCATCAAACTTTCTTTCACTTCCTCTTATGAGTATACTTAATATTTCCAGGTATCCTCTAGAAATTTTATGGCCAATCCCGAAAATGATCAGTTATGATGAAAACTACATTTTATAACTTATTTTCCATATCTGGAAATACTTTACCCATTTTGACTTTGTCAATGAGATTTTATTAGAGTCCTAACATTATTGCATGACTTGAAATACTTAATGTCTAATGCTAAGATACCCAAATCTTTTTAAAAATATATATACATGTCCTTGAATGCTTTGTCTCTCCTCTAGTTGATGGGATGAGATTCTTTTCTATACTCCCAAGTCAACTGCAAATAAAAACCCGATGCTCATGGATCTGAGTGAGTGTGCTTAGATTTGAAGTTGAATCTTTGTCTCAAGAATATTGATGAAAGTTATCAGATCTGAAGCTAGGAGTCAACGTTTTTCTCTTGGAAAACACTCTAGCTCCGGTATGACCCTCAATTTCCCTTCATATCAACGAGCCTTCAGTTATATTATTAGTTCAAATATTATGAATTCTCTGACCAAATACAACATGGGGATCGATATCTTCAAAACGTAGTAAGGCTAAGCAAAAAACTGAAAAATAAATCTTATAATTAAGGTCATCTTAGTTGCAGGGTCAAAAAAAGGAGAGTTCATGTGAAAGCAAGGAATTTGGGCGAGAATAGGCAACAAGACTTTATAAAGCCAAAGGGAAGTGCAGATATAGAGAAAATTGTATCTTAGTCATGGATCTAGTCTTACAAGCCCAGTTGGAAAGCAGTCATCAAGTGGATGGCGTTCTTAGAGTTGAAGTTCCCATTTGGAAATGGAAAAGGTTTTGGTAGCTCTCCCTATTCCAGTGAATGGTGACGGCTAGGCTAAACAACCATCACTGCAATGGTGGCTCGTGTAGAAAATATTAGAATTCAAAAATGCTTATAAGCTTGTATTTTATCCAGATTGATACCCAGCAACCATTTACTCCCCGTTTTCCTCCAGAGTCCACAGAAGTGATTGCATAGGAGAGATCAGAGCCAACACTCTGAGCCAGAAGCAATTGCATAGGTGTGCAATGGAAACAAATAGTGAGAATTCTAATTAATGTTGTGTAGCGAGTGTGGGCATGTGTTCTTGCCAGTGTATGTATGCAACTCTTCATGGATTTCGGTATGCTTGGTTGTGTGAGCCAGTGTGAATGGTAAGTAGCATCAGTGGCAGAAACATTATGAAAGACTGATATAATAAAAAATCATGCACCGGGCTCAGAACAATGGGAGGCAAGTCCACTTGGATTAGAAAAACTAAACCATACACATGTGAGAGCATATAGAGAAATCAGAGACATAGCAACAACAAGTGGCTCGCATTCAAAAAGAAAATGAGTTGTCAAAGGATGCGTACAAAGGTCCTTTGTCAGAGGCCTAAACACTTTCTAAGGGATACATTATTCAAAATCTCAATTCACATTGATCCAAGTGATTGTCATAGGCCTAAACATTGAACACTTGATAATGACAACATTATTCAGAATCTCCATTCACATTGATCCAAGCAATAATTAAAGGAAAGGCTACAATTTCTAATGCTAGCATTGTCGTCCCTACAATAAAGGATCGATATTTTTATCTAATCAAAAATAAAATTTATTTTATAAATAGTGAAATAATATGTTTTTATAAACTTTATTTCATTTATAAATGTGATGTAAGTCAACTAGAACTAATACCAAGCCAAAACATATAGAATACTATATATACACTCCCTTTTGTAAGTATAATAACTAAATAATTAAAAGTATGAAGCGTAATGGTGGGTATTAAAGGTAAAATTATAATAAGTAAAATAATTAAAGGTAATAGCCCGAATTAATAAAGAATTAGAATAACAAGTGAGGTACTTGGCGTCTTGCCTCCTGCTTTTAGTTGAGCATCTTTGAGTATAAAATTGAACTAATTAAAAAAACAAATTAAGTGATTTCCTAAAAAAAATTAACCTTGATGACCATTAGAATTGTAGCCGGTATTTGATTTAAAACCAAATATAATCAAATTTTTTTACGTAGATGGGTTGTGTCATTAAAATTAAAATGAGTGCAAATAATAGCCAACATCACAGACTAAGGTACAACAGTTTCGATTGTCTCCGGCGATATGTATCCCGCTGGTGCTCGTTTCTCAGTTTCGCGTCAACACCGTTCTAAAGGTGAACGTGCTTTGCCACGTGGAATCTCCGACTGTCCTTGTGGGAAGGCCCGCTCATCGTGGATCTCTCCATTTTATTTTATCTGAAATATTTTAAATATTTATACCGCGAAAGTATCTCCGATAAGATCATTTGCCATCGTACTGCTTCCTATACTTTACAGTCTGTCTCCTATACCCCACAGTCTGAGTATTATATTTTATTATTGAAATCTTGAAATAAATTGAGTTAGAACCTCGAAATCGTGAAGGGTGCAAATAACACTATAAAGTTATAGAATGACAATGAAATGTAAGAAAATTAGGTTTTTACATATTAAAAATAAGGTACAGGTTTGTTATGTTACGCATTAAGTTTTTTACTTTACATATTAAAAAATAAAATTTTGAGTTTATTATGTTACACATTAAGTTTTTTACAAAATTTTTAAAGTCAACCCAAATTAATAGAATAGTCAAGGTGAACTCATCACTATGTATACTGCCTGGGAGGCAGTACAATAAGTAATACCAAGCCAAAACATATCGAATACTATATATACACTCCCTTCTGTAAGTATAATAACTAAATAATTAAAAGTAATAGACGTAATAGTGGGTAATAAAGGTAAGTATAATAAGTAAATAATTAAAGTAATAGCGGGTAATAGAGGTAAGTATAATAAGTAAATAATAGAGGTAAGTATACTCAGCATCTTACTAAAGAACAAACAAGCGGAGGGTCTCCTGAAAGGAGTCAAAGTGGCAGGGCTGACTCATATTCTTCATATCCTTTTTGCCGATGATGTTTTGATCTTGACAACTGCAAACTTTGTTGAGTGGTCCATCATTCATTCGATCCTAACAACTTTTTGTGAAGTCTCTGGTTTAGGAATCAATGCCTCAAAATCCTCCTTTTTGTATTCTTTCGCGCAGGAGCCCTTAAAACGCGACTTAAGAGCACTCTTTGGAATTGATTTCCTTGAGCTTGAGGAGGGCTTTACCTATTTAGGCTTTCACTTAAAATCCTCCAGATACACCATAAACGATTGGGCTTGGCTTTTGGACAGATTCGAAAGGAAAATTCTCAACTGGAAACACAGGTTTCTCTCGATAGGAGGAAGATTTATTCTGATTAAAGCGGTGCTAGAAAGCCTTCCGGTCTTTTGGATGGCTTTAGCACACATTGCAGCCACCGTATTGAAGTCACTCCGTCAACTCTCATTTTCTTTTCTTTGGGCTAGCTGCAACAAGACTAGATGCTTTCATCTCAGCAAATGGGAGGAGCTTTCTAAACCGAAATCGATGGGGGATTGGGGCCTAAAAAACCTGCCCCTCTTTCACAAAGCTCTTTCGACCAATACCTTTTGGCGAATATTAACTTGTCCAGGACTCTGGAATACAGTCATCACAGCAAAGTATCTACATCATCTCCCAGTTCATATTTGGATCAGACACGCTGAAATACATCCACCTACAGGTTCGTCGATCTGGAAAAAAATTTCTTCTACCCTCCCAATTATATTAAAGGGGATTTCATGGTATCCAGGGGGCGGGCACCTGATTGAAGTTGGTAATGACTGTATTTTGGGTCTGGGCAGTAAATCGAGCCTCTCTTCATCGCTGCGCGCCCTTCTACATGAAAAAAGTCTCCATTTCCTTCAACAATTCCACCGCCTGACTTCAACCGACCCACTGAGTGACTCTTGGCTGAGCGGACTTGAACTGCAGCTCGATCCGATACACAGGACAGAATGGGACGACTTCACACATCAACTCAAAGCTTCCAGCGTGCGACTGCATCCTCAGGAAGACTCCCTAATCTGGATCGGGGGCGACCGGTCAGGATTACTATCGGCAAAGAATGTTTACCTTGCTCTGGCAGCACAAAACTGGAGGACAGTAATTCCAAATTGGAGACAGAGGATATGGAGAGAACACGGCCCTCTAAAACTCAAATTATTTACTTGGCTCCTGCTCGAAAATAAGCTTCTGCTATGGGACAATTTGCAAAAGCGCGGATGGGAGGGCCCGAATCGTTGTGCTCTTTGTGCCAGGGATATGGAATCAACGCTGCATGTTTTTGTACAGTGCTCATTCACTTGTTCGATTTGGACCTATATCACATCTGCTCTAAATATTTCCACATTTTGGGATGGTAATGATGTCAAAGCATGCTTTCAAAACTGGATCCAGCATAACAAATCTCTTGCTTTGCTTCCGTCACACCTATGCTGGCTCATTTGGCTGTCCAGAAATGCGGTTATTTTCAATGACAAGAAGTCGTCCTTCCACTTTATCACATCTCACATTCTGACAGAGGAAGCCAATCTTGGCAAGACAATACAGCCAAAGCCTCCAGATCGACAACCATTTCAAATTCCAGTTGATAGGGTGGTGGCCTGGTTCGATGGGGCCTCACAACAAGGAGGCGTGTTTTGTGGAGCCGGGGGAAAAATAGCATTAAGCACACACACCATTATTCGTTGGACGTTGAACGATGGTCAGGGTTCTAACACAAAGGCGGAACTAATAGTTGCTTGGACTTCGCTAGTGCTGGCTAGTCACCATACCGATACCTTGCTACTCCTTGGTGACTCCAAGCTCACAATCGATTGGCTGAATGGACTGGAAGACTTCCATGTGGCAGCTCTCAATTGCTGGAAAGATAGGACCAAGGATGCTACTTTACTCTTTAGCAAGCTCACCTTCCAGCATATTTTCCGAGAGGAAAACTCTGAGGCAGACTTCCTCTCTAAAAAGGCATTGCTCCTCCCTCCGAGCCAAATTAGTTTTTCTTATTGGGAGGATGGCAATGAAGGACCTATCTACAAGATCAATCTATGACTTGATTTCTCCATAGCAGATTTGGTGCCTTGATGGATATAGTCTTGAATGTGAGGCCACTATTGGTTATGAACAAGTTTATAGCGGATTTCTCCTTGTATTTCATTTACGCTGATGTAAGAGAAGTCGTCTTGTAAATATTTATATCCTTTTGAATATAAAGAGCATTTTTTTCTCGTGGAAAAAAAAAGTATAATAAGTAAATAATTAAAGTAATAGTGGGTAATAAAGGAAATGAATTTAAAGAGAACATATAATTTAAAACATATGGGTGGAAAAGTAGGGGGGAGAGATAAGGATTTGATAAATATAGCTATCATAATGATTTGTATAAACTTGAAAACGATAAAAGATATGGGGATATTTTTATGAAGTATGCATTAATTGAGACTATGGAAGGTGACACTTTTAATATAATTTATATGGGGAATATTTTTATAAAGTATGCATTAATTGAGATTATCGAAGGTGATATATATATATATATAATCACAATTGACAATGGAAGGTGACACTTTTAATATAATATAGTTATAGATATTCATCAAAATTATGGAACTTTTTATCACTTAAAATCACCTAAAGAATTAACAATATTAAAGTTGTGAGATGAATATATTAAATTAGTCAAAAGGCATCTCATGTTAAGTAGTCACTTGGACCCTTTACACGTTGGACAATGCCTAACCAATATGAATATGAATTAGTGGAGTACAACTTTAGGAACTTGTGACTTAAGAGGGGTTGTTGTGACCCATACAATAACCACCTAGTATTTCAATTTTTTGAATAAATAATGATGGGTTCTTTTAAAAAAATTGGTTTGTTTTAGATTTCATATTATTCGTTATTTATTTTATTTTTATAGCTTTTTTATTCATTTTTGGTTTAATTTAAAATTTATTAAATAAATATTTTTAAAAACAAAATAAAAAAAAATAAAAATTCTTAGTCTCAAATGTTCTCATGGTGGTTGGGATTTTTTTTTCCAAAATATCATTTCATACTCCCTGATCCCTGGTGTCTTGGTGTCCCATTTGTTCGGTTGGACTAAATCGGGTTATTTCCTTTTGCTTTTTAATCCTTATAATAATCATTTCGATCCTCGGTGTCTCAATCTTCCAGTGGACTAATACCCTGGTTGCCCTGATTGGACAAGATCGGACTTCGCGTTTGTTCCAAATTTCATAAATAAACTCACGGTGAAGCAATGGTCCAGTTAAACCGGATCGGAGTTTCCACTCGCATGCATTGTGTTCAAAATAATAAACTTTGTGTTCTGGTTAAGGAGATAATCACAAGATTAAGGCCTAATAATTCAAAATGTTTATAATTAAACCATCTCGATCTCATTTCTTCATTTAAGGATAATATCCAAGGGATCTTCAGTGTGCCAGTGCCTAGTTGTGGACGTTCCTATTATTTTTTCAAAATCTTAACTTTATTTTCCCTATTTAATAACCCTGACATTATGGTTTATGGGAATTGAATGAATTTATTGAAGTGTTGGGTAATGAGTTAAGGGATATTAAAATAGTATGAATTCATGTGTAGCATCATATTTCGATATCTCAACAATTCATACAGTGCTTTGAGTTCGATAATTAACCTTAACTGCATAAGTTCAAGAGCGTTTAGAGTACAAAGTTCTTCCCAAATTTTCTTCTTGTTGTTAGTATTTGTTGTTTGTATCATTGACAAAACTAACAAAACATAGTCTATTTATTGTTTTTCAAAATCCCACCCTGAAGTTTTCTCTCTACAAGTATCCTCTGTGACAAAACGACTAGGAAAGGAAAATAAAATCAACAAAAAGACAAGGACGAAGAGATTGAGAAGAACTCAAATTCAACATTTTTCTCAGACGCCTCTTTCAAGACAAGAGCCTCAAGCAGCATTGAGTGGAATGAAATGTACAAGGTCATTGAGGATGGTGACTTTGAATATGAGTATGAGTATGATGTTGATGACCTGGTTGACATCAAGAAATCATGCCTTCATAAAATAGTGGCCATTCCATCAATGCTCTCCTACTATGATATGGTACGGTGGATTATTTCTCACACTGATGTTTCCACTTGTACTATTGTGAATTTTTTTCATACGATTTTTGGTTCATTTAGACCAAATGACATTTACAACATGTATAAATTAAGTCCACCTACATTTTATTTAGATGACAACTTTATGAAGAATTTCATTGAAAAGGAGGTTGTAGGGAAAGAAATGCAAATGGGTGATCTAATCAGAGAGTGGTGGCATGACTCTGATGTATTCAAAATTATATCAAATAATTTATACCATGTTCCCAGATTGAAGAAACCATCTATGCTAGTAGCTACCATGCTACGTTGACTCTATGGTGAGAAATATTCTTTCAAATTCAAATTGAGTTGGGTTCCCCATATCCACCAAGTTCTCAAAGGAGAAATTTTCAACTAGTCTCAGATCCTCTCTGCCAATATCATGTTAGAGGTTAAAAAATCACAAGAAGCACCCTTGAGGTACTCTCCAGGGTTCTTTATATCGGGATATTTGATAGATGTTGTCTGTGCAGTCACCCCATTCCCTCTATTAGATTGGAATTGGTCCTCTTCTGAAGAGCATGTTCACAAACACTTTTCAAAAATTTGGGCAGTAAACTATAAGAATTTCTTCTATGAAATATGTAACCACTTGATGGTTCCTTTGCATTTGATTCTGAAAGATCAACCAGCCCCTAGATTTACTCAAGAAGCTATTGATGTTATCAAATAAATTGGTGATCGGTTCATTGATGAAGACTTTTCGTATATAAGGTATTATGGATGTGAAGTAGCTCCTCATATCCTACCTAGATATGTTCCAGACAGATTAGCATTGAGAGAAATTACATATCAAATTGTTGGTGTTGGCATTATTGCCTCTCTTTCAAGAAGTCAGAAAAAACAATGGCCATGCTTTGCCATCTCACTAGGCATTTTCTGATTGCTAAATGAAAAACATGGTATGAAAGAACTGGAGAAAATGGAGGGAATCTGGATAGCTCGGGGAAATTTCAAAAGACATGACCCAACAAGTCTTGTTAAGAAACATTGCAATATGGTGAAGAATGTCGAGGAATACAATCATGAGGATGACCCTTTTGATACCATTTTCCAAAGAGCTGTAAATTTTTAGGAAGTGGCTCAGTGAATTAAGGCATTGGGAGGTAGCTCTAAAATGTAGGAATTCATCGATTGGAAATATAAGAGCAAGAAATATTTCCTAGAAGAGAAAAAAGAAAAAACAAGGTAATGTAAAAAAAAATGTTGATGAGGAAGAGGATGAACAATCTAAATCTCAAACAGAGAAAGATCAAAACACCTCTACAACTAACATGTAGGTGAACAAACAAGATCAACAGGGTATTGCAACAGGAGAAAAGGAGCATAAAAAAGTAGCAACACAAACTCCTACAAAATATTATGAGGTAAATATAGAGCTCAGTACCAACACAAGTACTAAAAATACTCAATCTACAGTTGTTACGATTATTTTTTCCATTGATACTACTCCTATTACTTCTATTCCAGGAAGATTAGTTTCTACATATTTTAACTTTGATAGTATTCAACCTACTTAGAACAATTTCTTATCATTAAATACTTATATATTTGATGATACAACAAAGACCATAGTAAAAAGCAAAACTAAGAGAAAAAATATTGCACATCATGAGGAAACCTAATCTAGATTATTTTGAGAATGACATGAAGGCAGAATTATAACAGAGATATAATAAGGAGATACATAGAGATATTGCAAGGAACACAATAATATAGTAAAACTCATATTCTATTAATGATTGTATGGAATACAAAAGACTGTAAAATACAAAGCACACAAGCTAGCTAGAATGGTGGTAGCTTATATCTGAAGAGAGATGTGTCAGCTACGCTCATTCACAATAATTTTATTACAGTGAGGCTCCAAAGGAATTTTTAACATAAAGCATAAATGAGAAAACTCTAAACATCAAAAACCATAACCTTGGAAGATGAAACACTAAAAGGTAATTGATACGTTAACTTCCCGAGGAAGAAACTTTTGCATATGATCTTTGTTTGGGGTGCTCGATACCCCTTCAGAAAGGTCGAGTCTAGGATTTCACATTTCAAACAGCCCAATACATCCCAAAATTGATGTCTTGGGCATTTCAAAGTTAAAAAAAAATGGTGTTTAGGGCCTCAAAATGACCTTGGAAGTTTGGGACCCGAAAAAATGTAGAAATTTTGCCAAGATGGAAACTATAATTTCAACCAGTGGAATAGGTGGGTGGCCACCGATGTCCACCTAGATCATTCCTCCCCCTTAGGTAGCAATGGTATCCATTGTGTCAAGTTCATTCATCAGATGGGGAAACTTCGGTTGAATCTGACTCTTGGTGAGCCACATGTGTTGATGAAGAAACTACCTTGCTTTGACAACCTGATAGAGATGGATGTTTTGTTGGCGAGTTCCCTTCATCTTGGTGTCCATGATCCGATCAATTTTCGCATGTTTAATGCAGTTAGGATTGATTTTTGTAGGGGGAAAGTGCTTGACCTTGTCCGAAGTGTCCAAGAGAGGTGGAAAATATGGTCGAAGTAGTTCCACATTAAATATTGGGTGCATGCCAAGTAAAGAAGGAATACTTAATTCAAAATAATTCTTACCCACAACCTTGGTGATGGTGTAAGGCCCATATCAGAGTGGGTGTAGCTTACGATGGGGTCCTATGAAGTTCTTTTTCTGCAAATTCAATCACACCTCATCTAAAACCTTAAACTTATGTGGTACCCAATGTTGATTGTGGCATTGCTTGTACTTGGCATTGGCTTTCTGCAAAATGTCATGAACTTGTTGTTTGATGTGCTAGATTCTCTCCAAAAATTTGGTTGCTTGATCAACCTCGGTATGAGCATGGGAGGACTCTTCCTGTGCAGCTGCAATGGGAAAAGATAGGTCAATGGGGCCAATGGTTGGAACCCCAATCACACCTGAAAAGGATTTTGGCCAATAGAGTTGTGGAGGGCTATGTTGTAGCTATGTTGAACATGAGGAAGGATTTCATTCCATGTGCGTGGAGTTTTGGAATTGTACATCCCTAGGATATGGAAAATCATCATGTTGACTACTGTCCACCAGTCTATGGGTGGAAGGAAGTTGATTTGGTCAGCTTGGTGTCCATCACTGACCAAAGGTTGGACCAAAAAATGCTCAGGAACATACTGTCTCGATCTGAGATAATGGTTTGTGGGATCCCAAAATGAACCCAAACATTTTCAAAGAAGATCTTGGTGGTGGCCTCGATTGTGATTCTCTTCTTGCAAGGTTTCAAAAATTCCATCTTAGAGAATCGATCAACGACCACGTAGACACAGTCATTCCCATTCTTGGTTGAAGGCATACCAAACATGAAATCCATGGAGATGGACTCCCAAGCCCTATATGGAGTATGAAAAGGGGTGTATATCCCTCGTTTCTTGATGGTGGGCTTGGCAATGGGGTAGGCAGTGTAGGATCTCATGTACTTGCGGACTTCTTGTCAAAGATTCGGCCAATAAAAATGCTTTACAGTATTGAAACTATTTATTCTACACCAAAATGTCCTATTTCCCGGTTGTAATGAGATTCCCATATAACTTTGCATGCTCACTTAAAGGAACACAGAGATGGATCAGATGGAATAACAATCCATCCTGGAGATAAAATTCTAGAATTGTTTTGTATGTGCTCAATTTCTTATAGGCAGCAAAAAAGTTAGAGTCATTATTGTGTAATTGTGGTCACTATGAAGTCTCATGCCCATAGGAGTTAAGAACGGTGGTTACCATAGGTCTGCTAGAATAAGGATTGGTGCTAAGTAGAGGAAGAATTTATAATCCTCGAATTCTTTTTGATGGCACGCAACCCACACAAACTTGACCTTCTCTCCACCCTTGGTCACTTGGCTTAGGTCCCAAGCAATATGAGAGAACCCTAACACAAATTGGCATTATAAGTTAGCGAGGCACAAGAAGCTACAGAGCTCAGTCATTGTCTTTGGGGTTGAACAATCACAGATGAATTGGATCTTGGTTGGATCCACATGCACACCCTGCTCATCCACGATGTATCCCAAATATTGGATTCTCTGCATGTCGAAGGAACACTTATCCAAATTGGAATATAACTTGGGTTTATAGGGTGATGAAGACTTGTTGAATATGCTTCAAATTTTCCTCCCAAGTTTTGTTTAATATGAGGATTTCATCCAGGTATACGACCACAAAGGATTTTGTGAATAGTTACAATATGTCATCCATCATTCGCATGAATGTGGTCGGGGAATTATTCAAGTCGAAAGGCATGACCAGCCACTCGAAGAGACCTTGTTTAGACTTGAAGGTTGTCTTCCATACATCAGTTTGCTCAATCGACACCCACTGGTAGCCTGACTTCATATTAATATTACTAAAAAACTTGGCTCCCTTGAGTTGATCGAGAATATCATCAATCCAAGTGACTGGGTACCGGTTCTTGACTATGATCTTGTTCATGTATCCATAATCAATAAAAATTCACCATGTCCCATCCTTCTTCTATACCGGAACAATTGTGCTCCCGCAAGGTGAGGAGCTTGGTCTAATGTGGCCCTTAAAAATTAGCTCTTGGATATGGAATTTGATTTCTCCGTTCTCCATAACATAACACATGTACACGGGGTTGTTAGGAAAATGAGAACCAGGTGTCAAATAAATTGAGTGCTTTACCTAACAGTTCATAGGCACCCCATTAGGAAAGGAAAATATGTCTTTGTGCTCTTCTCCTATCTTGTCCAGTTTTTCTTGTTGTGTAGAGAGACCTCGTGTAGAGGTTTTGGAAGTTGTAGTGACTTGTTATTTACCTTTCAACCAAACCATAAAGAGGACAAATATGATGGTTTGAGAGACCACCTTTTTTCATTGCTTCGCAAATATCAAAGAGATCGCAGTAGTTGGGAATGCTTCTGGTACCCTGTAGAGTTGATATCCTAAAGTAATAATGAAACTATGAGGCCTAGATTCATAAAAAACATGATGCTTCCACATAAATGGTTGTCCTAAAAAAAATCACAAACTTAAGGCAGGGAAACATCACACAATACATCGTCTTTGAAGGGTTTTATGTTGTAGTACAAGAGACATTGTTGGTTGATATGGATGTCCCATCCTTGGATGATCCAACCGATGGTGTATGGTTGAGGATGTGGCGTCATTGTCAAGTTCAACCTATTGACGACCTCTACTGATATTAAGTTCTTTTGGCTACCATTGTCAACAATGAAACGGAGTGGGGTCCCCTTCACCCACATATGTGAGTGGAAGAGGCGCTCCCCTTGTTCAAGTTCCTCTGGTTCCTCTGATTCCTCTGACTGGAATTTAGTGGTAGTGATAATGACACTAGGTTTTGCGTCAATGACATGTTTTCCCTTTTCCAATTTTGAATCAGAGTATGAGTCAACATCCAACCTTGAGGCTTTCGTCTCAGCCAACAATGATTGTTTGGAGCGACATTCCTCAGTATTGTGCTAAGGCATTTTCTAGAATTCGCACATTTTTCCAGTGTCCTTCTTCAACGTCCCATTAACCTTCTTTGTTGGTGGCTTGGACTGGTTTTCCTAGGACTAGCCATCCTTGATTTGTCCTTTTCCCTAGAAGTTAGGGCCACCCTTATGATACGTCTATTGTTTTGGATTTGCAAACCCAAACTCCTGCTTTTTTTGTTGCTTAAATTTCTGCTTGATTTTGACAGCATATCACAAAGCAACTCAAAATGACGAAATGTCCAGAAACTCCATTTCAGTTTGGATGTACTTGTGTAGAGCCCCACAGTATTTTAGAACCATATGTTGCTCAAAGTCTTTGATACCCATATTGGTGTGAAAGGTATGGAAGGTATTTGTGAACTCTGACATTGTTTGGCCCCTCTCTTGATGCGGTGTGGTCCATCTCATGTATTGGTTGTCATAGTTTCCAATAGTGTAATATTGTTCCTTTATGGCATCAAAAAAATCCATTTAAGTGAGTTCTAACCCAAAAATTGTAGACTCATCCTCGAGAAGGGCCTTACAGAGCATAAAGGTGAATTTTTCACTATTGGAAAAATTTTGGACAGAGAAATAACGCTCCAACAGAGTTAACCATTTTTCCAAAGCATCGGCCTCTATCTAGCCTTCAAATAAATGAATATCAAATTTAACTTGTACCTAAACAATTTAGCACCTTCAAAGTGATTTTTGGTTGAAGGTGCCTTCGTTGCTGTTGAAAGTTGCCGAAGGATCTGGGTGAAATTATCCATCATCTCGTTCCTCTGTCACGTGATGGATTCCTCAAGTAACAGTTTGATAGGATCTCCTGCTCCTTCATCCCTCTTTTCTTCCACCATGGGAGGTTTCTTAGGTAGGAGAGAATGGTTTTCCTCAAGAGAAATAAGATCAAGACCCAACTCTCTATACCCTGACCTCATCGGGGACATGCACTAAGAAAGACAAGAAGCAGACTACTTTGATACCATTGATCTATATTGTTTTGAGAATGACATGAAGGAAAAAATATAACATAGATATAACAAGGAGATAGACATAGATATTGCAAAGAATATAGTAATATAGTAAAAATCAAATTCTATTAATGATTGTTCGAAATAAAAAGACTGTAAAATTCAAAGCACACAAGTTAGCTAGAATGGTGGTAGCTTATCTCTCAAGAGAGATGTGTCGTCTACGCTCATTCGCAAGAAGCATATTAGGATGAGGCTCCAAAGTAATTTTTAACATAAAGCATAAATGAGAAAACCCTAAACTTCCAAAATCTTAACCCCAGAAGATGAAACGCCAAAAGGTTTGTGGGCCCTGATGGGGGTAGTTGATACATAAACTTCTCGAGGGTGAAAATTTTGCATATGATCTCTTTTTGGGGCACTTGGTACCCCTTCGGAAAGGTCTATCCGAGGAGTACACATTATGAATGGACCAATACATCCCATCAAAATTCTAGTGGGTGATACCAAGTCAAAAAAATGTCATTTAGGGCCTCAAAATGGCCTCGGAAATTTGGGATCAGAAAAACTGCCAAGATAGAAACTATAATTCCCCAAAAATTTGATCTTCTGCTCATGATGGTGGTATTTAGACCCGTACTAACCCAACCCACCCGTACTGAAAAATCTCCCCAAACAGACAGGCACTTACCTTTTTTAAGGGTCAACTGATCATGATGGTGGTCGATCAAAAGGAAACTCATCTCTCGTTGATCATAGCTAGCTAGTTTCATGTTTCTCCCTTGACTTCTCTCACAGACATTTTCTCTCTGACTCACTGATTGAAGGAAGGGTATTTTATCCAGTGGAATATGTGGGAGCCCACTGATGTCCACCTAGATTAAAACCACACAGAAATTAGTTCATATTTGGAATGTCACACATCTGAATGAAGAAGAGTTTGTAGAATAATTTGGTGATGCCTTAGGGGCATTTGTTGATGCAAACAAATGGTCAGTGATCATGTTGTCTACTCAATTAAAAAAGGAAAATAAAATGGTATTATAACTACAAGAACAGATGAGTTCACAAGAGACCATTTGGTCAAATTAACATCAATCTTAGAAGGATCATCTTATAGAAGAAAATAGGATATATCTTGATTCCATTGAACAACTAAGGACTTAAATAGATAATGTCAAATCTAAGCATGATAGACAACAAGTTGTTCTTCTTGATGTGAAGAAGGAAATGAGCAAAACCCATGAGAACCAAGTTGACAGTTTGGTTTCTCACGTAAATGGATTGAAAATAAAAATAAAGAATTTGGAAATATTGAGGAAGGAAGAAGTGGATTTAAACAACAAACTAGCCTCTCTGCAAGAATTATTCTATCTCAAGTTGTATGAAATCAAAGTAAAACATGAGAAATTTCTACAGTTTACTACAAAATCTCAAACACAGTTTGAGAAACAAAAAGTAGCTCAAAGTTCATTTGATAATTTGATGGCATGGGAAATAAAAGGAACCAGTTTACCTAAATATTACTCCATATTGTATAAAGAAGAGAAAATACAAATACAAGTTTCTTTGGATTCTTGGCATATCAATTTTTTTTTACACAAAATTTGATCAAAGAGACTAGCAAGATTTGTTTAGATTTGCATGATATAGATCTAGACATTATTGAAGATTATGACATGCCCCATGTACAGTTTCTTGGTCAATCAGTACCCCTGTTGGATTGCCTTGAAGATGTGAATCAACAAATAAGGTAACAAACAGATGGGATCACACAACTAAGTTTCTAGAATGTGGATAATATCAAGGAATTTATCACTTGACTAGCAAAGTGCTCTAAATCCATCGACAATTTCTTATCCAAGTTTAAATCAGGATATGAGGAGATTGCCAAAAGGATCTACTGGTGCAAATTAAATGAATATATTCCTCGGCCACCTTTGCTCTCACCAATATTAATAAAATTTACCTTATGGAAAAATTATATGGAAGAACAAGAAGGAAAATTCAACAAAGAGGTTGTTGCTAGCGAGGAAAATATTTCTCCTTGATATCGATTATCAAATCAAGTTGACACCTAGACCAATCAGTTGAAACAAAAGATGAAATTGTTCTAGATTTTAGGATATTTTATTCCTATTTATTGTAATTCGAAAGAAGGAAGTAGGGGTTGGAAATTGGAGAATCGGAATCTTATTCTTATCAGTTTAAATGGAATTTTTGAAGACCCTGTCTTTTGACTAAGTTCATCTATGAGTAATGTTAAGTTGCAATAATTTCATTTTTGTTAAATTATTCACAGATTCTATTGCTTTAGTCTTATGTGAATTTTTTGCTTAGTCTTTGAACTTATCAAAAGATTGTATTTCAAATACAAGATTCATTTATTATCATTGAGATTATTTTTATGATTAATGGTGCTTGATGTATATTCATTTACAAATGATTTGCTTGAGGAATTTATTCTAAAAAGCTTATTCAATTACCATGCCCTATTTTATTTGGCATTCCAGTTTTGTTATTGAACTAATAGTTATCAGGAGGATCATCAGGAGGATCATCTATATGCTATGATTATTTTTAACATATTGTAGATGAATAAATTTTATTTTGAAGTTAGTTTACGAGACTTTTGTTTCCCATTATTGTGTTCTGAATGCGACTTGAATTTACCCTGAGGCTATTATCATAAAGTGTGGATATAATTGTCTCCATCTATTTCTACTAGCGATAGTTATTGTAATTAAATACTCTTTGGACAAAGAATTCCTTCTGAAATGTGAAGAATCAATCATTTTATCTACACATATAATTAAACTCTTCTCTCAATTGAGATAGGATCAGTAATTAGGATTTAGAATTAATTGAAGTGGGATATATAGTTAATATTTAGAATTAATTGAAGTGATAGTATGATAGTGTTTTATGATGATAGTTATGACCACTATGATAATGTTTTTTATGGGATATAATAATAAGGAGGTGGGATATATTTAGAATTAATTGAAGTGATAGTGATTAGTATAATGTGAGATATAAAAAATAGTGGAAATATTTAAAATTAAAAAGAGTTAAAAAGTGGATAAATTTAAATTTAAAAAAATAAAAGTGATTAATAT
>SNQJ01S0017251.1:76788-97072 GCA_010110895.2 Picea sitchensis
CATTTGGAAGCTGTATCTACCTTCGGAAGTCATTACTTCCCTTGAACAAAAACTATTGATTATTTCTCATATATTGTGCATGGTGTATTGTGGTGTATTGGTGTAACTCTTATACTATTGTTCATTTCTCATTGGATATAATTTAATGGTTCAAGTATAAGTTGAAAAAGGTTTTTAAATTGTACTTGATACTGATTCACCCCCTTCTCAGTATCAACATCTTGGTGTCCCATTTGTCCGGTTGGACCGAATCGGGTTATTTCCTTTTGCTTTTTAATCCTTATAATAATCATTTCAATATTCGGTGTCTCAATCTTCCGATGGACTAATACTCGGGTTTCCCTGATTGGACAAGATCAGACTTTGCGTTTGTTCCAAATTTCATAAATAAACTCACAATGAAGCGATGGTCCAGTTAAACCGGATCAGAGTTTCTACTCCCGTGCATTGTGTTCAAAATAATAAACTTTGTGTTATGGTTAAGGAGATAATCACAAGAATAAGGCCTAATAATTCAAAATGTTTATAATTAAACCAACTCGGTCTCATTTCTTCATTTAAGGATAATATCCAAGGGATCTTCAGTGTGTCGGTGCCTAGTTGTGGACGTTACTATTATTTTTTCAAAATCTTAACTTTCTTTTCCATATTTAATAACCCTAATGTTGTGGTTTATGGGAATTGAATGAATTTATTGAAGTGTTGGGTAATGAGTTAAGAGATATTAAAATAGCATGAATTCATGTGTAGCATCATATTTCGCTATGTTAGCAATTCATATAGTCTCTGAGTTCGATAATTAACCTTAACTGCATAAGTTCAGGAGCATTTAGAGTACAAAGTTCTTCCCAAATTTTCTTCTTGTTGTTAGTATTTGTTGTTTGTATCATTGACAAAACTAACAAAACAGAGTCTATTTATTGTTTTTCAAAATCCCACCCTGAAGTTTTCTCTCTACAAGTATCCTCTGTGACAAAACGACTAGGAAAGGAAAATAAAATCAACAAAAAGACGAGGAAGAAGAGATTGAGAAGAACCCAAATTCAACATTTTTCTCAGATCCCTCTTTCAATATGAGAGCCTCTACAAGCATGGAGTGGAATGAAATGTACAAGTTCATTGAGGATGGTGACTTTGAATATGAGTATGAGTATGATGTTGATGACCTGGTTGACATTAAAAAATCATGCCTTCATAAAATAGTGGCCATGCCATCAGTGCTCTCCTACTATGATATGGTACGGTGGATTATTTCTCACACTGATGTTTCCACTTGTACTATTGTGAATTTTTTTCATAAGATTTTTGGTTCATTTAGACCAAATGACATTTACAACATGTATAAATTAATTCCACCCACATTCTATTTAGATGACAACTTTATGAAGAATTTCATTGAAAAGGAGGTTGTAGGGGAAGAAATGCAAATGGGTGATCTAATCAGAGAGTGGTGGCATGACTCCAATGCATTCAAAATTATATCAAATAATCTATACCATGTTCCCAGATTGAAGAAACCCTCTATGCTAGTAGCTACAATGCTACGTTGACTCTATGGTGAGAAATATTCTTTCAAATTCAAATTGAGTTGGGTTCCCCTTATCCACCAAGTTCTCAAAGGAGAAATTCTCAACTAGTCTTAGATCCTCTTTTCCAATATCATGTTAGAGGTTAAAAAATCACAATAAGTGCCCTCGAGGTACTCTCCAGGGTTCTTTATATCGGGATATTTGATAGATGTTTTCTGTGCAATCAACCCATTCCCTCTATTAGCTTGGAATTGGTCCTCTTCTGAAGAGCATGTTCACAAACACTTTTCAAAAATTTGGGCAGTAAACTATAAGAATTTCTTCTATGAAATATGTAACCACTTGATAGTTCCTTTGCATTTGATTCTGAAAGATCAACCAGCCCCTAGATTTACTCAAGAAACTATTCATGTTATCAAATAAATTGGTGATCGGTTCATTGATGAAGACTTTTCGTATATAAGGTATTATGGATGTGAAGTAGCTCCTCATATCATACCGAGATATGTTCCAGACAGATTAGCATTGAGAGAAATTACATATCAAATTGTTGGTGTTGGCATTATTGCCTCTTTGTCAAGAAGTCAGAAAAAACAATGGTCATGCTTTGCCATCTCACTAGGCATTTTCTGATTGCTAAATGCAAACCATGTTATGAAAGAACTGGAGCAAATGGAGGGAATATGGCTAGCTCTGGGAAATTTCAAAAGACATGACCCAATAGGTCTTGTTAAGAAACATTGCAATATGCTAAAGAATGTCGAGGAATACAATCATGAGGATGACCCTTTTGATACCATTTTCCAGAGAGATGTAAATTTTCAGGAAGTGCCTCAGTGAATTAAGGCATTGGGAGGCAGCTCTAAAATGCAGGAATTCATCGATTGGAAATATAAGAGCAAGAAAGATTTCCTAAAAGAGAAAAAAGAAAAACAAGGTAATGTAAAAACAAATGTTGATGAGGAAGAGGATGAACAATCTAAATCTGAAACAAAGCAAGATCAAAACACCTCTACAACTAACACGCAGGTGGACAAACATGATCAACAGGGTATTGCAACAGAAGAAAAGGAGCATAAAAAAGTAGCAACACAAACTCCTAAAAAATATTCCGAGGTAAATATAGAGCTCAGTACCAACACAAGTACTAAAAATACTCAATCTACAGTTGTTACGACTATTTTTTCCATTGATACTACTCCTATTACTTCTATTCTAGGAAGATTAGTTTCTACATATTTTAACTTTGATAGTATTCAACCTACTTAGGACATTGTCTTATCATTAAATACTTATATATTTGATGATACAACAAAGACCATAGTAAAAAGAAAAACTAAGAGAAAAAATATTGCACATCATGAGGAAACCTAATCTAGATTATTTTGAGAATGACATGAAGGCGGAAATATAACAGAGATATAATAAGGAGATACACATAGATATTTCAATGAACACAGTTATACAGTAAAACTCATATTCTATTAATGATTGTATGGAATACAAAAGACTGTAAATGCAAAGCACACAAGCTAGCTAGAATGGTGGTAGCTTATATCTTAAGAGAGATGTGTCAGCTACGCTCATTCACAATAATTTTATTACAATGAGGCTCCAAAGGAATTTTTAACATAAAGAATAAATGAGAAAACTCTAAACATCCAAAACCATAACCTTGGATGATGAAACACTAAAAGGTTTGTGGGCCCCGATGGGGGTAGTTGATACGTCAAATTCCCAAGGAAGAAACTTTTTCATACGATCTTTGTTTGGGGTTCTCGATACCCCTTCGAAAAGGTCTAGTCTGGGATTTCACATTTCAAACAGCCCAATACATCCCAAAATTGATGTCTTGGGCATTTCGAAGTAAAAAAAAATGGTGTTTAGGGCCTCAAAAAGACCCTAAAAGTTTGGGCCCCGAAAAAATGTAGAAATTTTGCCAAGATGGAAACTATAATTTCAACCAATGGAACAGGTGAGTGGCCACCGATGTCCACCTAGATCATTCCTCCCCCTTATGTAGCAATGGTATCCATTGTGTCAAGTTCATTCATTAGATGGTGAAACTTCGGCTGAATCTGACTCCTGGTGAGCCACATGTGTTGATGAAGAAACTGCCTTGCTTTGACAACCTAATAGAGATGGATGTTTTGTTGGTGGGTTCCCTTCATCTTGGTGTCCATGATTCGATCAATTTTCTTATGTTTAATGCAGTTAGGATTGATTTTTGTAGGGGGAAAGTGCTCGACCTTGTCTGAAGTGTCCAAGAGAGGTGGAAAATATCATCGAAGCAGTTCCACATTAAATATCGAGTGCATGCCAAGGAAAGAAGGAATACTTAATTCAAATTAATTCTCACCCACAACCTTGGTGATGGTGTAAGGCCCATATCGGAGTGGGTGTATCTTACGATGGGGTCCTATGAAGTGATTTTTCTGCAAATGCAATCATACCTCATCTACCACCTTAAACTTATGTGGTACCCAGTGTTGATTGTGGCATTGCTTGTACTTGGCATTGGCTTTCTGCAAAATGTCATGAACTTGTTGTTTGATGTGCTAGATTCTCTCCAAAAATTTGGTTGCTTGATCAGCCTCGGTATGAGCATGGGAGGACTCTTCCTGTGCAGCTGCAATGGGAAAAGATAGGTCAATGGGGCCAATGGTTGGAACCCCAATCACACTTGAAAAGGGTTGTGGCCAATAGAGTTGTGGAGGGCTATGTTGTAGCTATGGTCAACATGAGGAAGGCTTTCATTCCACGTGCGTGGATTTTTGGAATTGTACATCCTTAGGATATGGAAAATCATCATGTTGACTATTGTCCACCAGTCTATGGGTGGAAGGACATTGATTTGGTCAGCTTGGTGTCCATCATTGACCATAGGTTGGACCAAAAAATGCTCAGGAACATACTGTCTCGATCTGATATAATGGTTTGTGGGATCCCAAAATGAACCCAAACAGTTTCAAAGAAGAGCTTGGTGGTGGCCTCAATTGTTTTGTATGTGCTCAAGCCATCCTGGAGATGAAATTCTAGAATTGTTTTGTATGTGCTCAATTTCTTATAGGCAGCAACAAAGTTAGAGTCATTATTGTGCAATTGTGGTCACTATGAAGTCGCATGCCCATAGGAGTTAAGAATGGTGGTTACCATAGGTCTGCTAGAATAATTATTGGTGCTAAGTAGAGGTAGAATTTCAAATCCTCGAATTATTTTTGATGGGACACAACCCACACAAACTTGGATTTCGCTCCACCCTTGGTCACTTGGCGTAGGTCCCAAGCAATATGAGAGAACCCCAACACAAATTGGTGATATAAGTTAGTGACGCACAAGAAGCTACGGAGCTCAGTGATTGTCTTTGGGGTTGAACAATCACAGATGAATTGGATCTTGGTTGGATCCACATGCACACCCTGCTCATCCACGATGTATCCCAAATATTGGATTCTCTGCATGTCGAAGGAACAATTATCGAAATTGGAATATAACTTGTGTTTTTATAGGGTGATGAAGACTTGTTGAATATGCTTCAAATTTTCCTCCCAAGTTTTGTTTAATATGAGGATTTCATCCAGGTATACAACCACAAAGGAGTTTGTGAATAGCTACAATATGTCATCCATCATTCGCATGAATGTAGTCGAGGAATTAGTCAAGTCGAAAGGCATTACCAGCCACTCGAAGAGACCTTGTTTAGACTTGAAGGTTGTCTTCCATACATCAGTTTGCTCAATCGGCACCCAGTGGTAGCCCGACTTCATATTAACATTACTTAAAAACTTTGCTCCCTTGAGCTGATCAAGAATATCATCAATCCAAGTGATTGGGTACTAGTTCTTGACTATGATCTTGTTCATGTATCCATAATCAATAAAAATTCACCATGTCCCATCCTTCTTTTGTACCGGAACAATTGTGCTCCCGCAAGGTGAGGAGCTTGGTCTAATGTGGCCCTTAAAAATTAGCTCTTGGATATGGAATTTGATTTATTCATTCTCCATAACATAACACATGTACACGGGGTTGTTAGGAAAATGAGCACCAGGTGTCAAATAAATTGAGTGCTTTACATAATAGTGCACAGGCACCCCATTAGGAAAGGCAAATATGTCTTTGTACTCTTCTCCTATCTTGTCCATTTTTTGTTGTTGTGTAGAGAGACCTCGTGTAGAGGTTTTGGAAGTTGCAGTGACTTGCTATTTACCTTTCAACCAAACCATAAAGAGGGCAAATATGATGGTTTGAGAGACCACCTTTTTTCACTGCTTCACAAAGATCAAAAAGATCGCAGTAGTTGGGAATGCTTCTGGTACCCTGTAGAGTTGATATCCTAGAGTAATAATGAAACTATGGGGCCTAGATTCATAAAAAACATGATGCTTCCACGTAAATGGTTGTCCTAAAAAAAATCACAAACTTAAAGCAGGGAAACATCACACAATACATCGTCTTTGAAGGGTTTTATGTCGTAGTACAATAGACATTGTCAGTTGATATGGATGTCCCATCCTTGGATGATCTAATCGATGGTCTATGGTTGAGGATGTGGCGTCATTGTCAGGTTCAATCTATTGACGACCTCTACTGATATTAAGTTCTTTTGGCTACCATTGTCAACAATGAAATGGAGTGGGGTCCCCTTCACCCACATATGTGAGTGGAAGAGGCGCTCCCCTTGTTCAAGTTCCTCTGGTTCCTCTAATTCCTCTGACTGGACTTTAGTGGTAGTGATAATGACAATAGGTTTTGCTTCAATGACATGTTTTCCCTTTTCCAATTTTGAACCAGAGTATGAGTCAACATCCAACCCTGAGGCTTTCGTCTCAGCCAACAATGATTGTTTGGAGCGACATTCATCAATATTGTGCCAAGGCATTTTGTGGAATTCACACATTTTTCTGGTGTCCTTCTTCAACTTCCCATTAACCTTCTTTGTTGGTGGCTTGGACTGGTTGTCCTAGGACTGGCCATCCTTGATTTGTCCTTTTCCTTGGTAGTTAGGGCCACCCTTATGATACTTCTGTTGTTTTGGATTTGCAAACCCAAACTCCTGCTTTTTTGCTGCTTAAATTTGTGCTCGATTTTGACAGCATATCGCTAAGCAACTCAAAATGACGATATGTCTAGAAACTCCATTTCATTTTGGATGTACTTGTGTAGATCCCCACAGTATTTTAGAACCATATGTTGCTCAAAGTATTTGATACCCATATTGGTGTGCAAGGTATGGAAGGTATTTGTGAACTCTGACATTGTTTGGCCCCTCTCTTGATGCGGTGTGGTCCATCTCATGTATTGGTCGTCATAGTTTCCAATAGTGTAATATTGTTCCTTTATGGCATCAAAAAAATCCATTTAAGTGAGTTCTGACCCTAAAATTGCAAACTCATCCTCGACATGTTTCTCATAGTAAGTCTCCCACCAATCTATGACATGGGGAAGGGCCTTATGGAGCATGAAGGTGAATTTTACACTATTGGAAAAATTTTGGACAAAGAAATAACGCTCCAACAGAGTTAACCATTTTTCCAAAGCATCGGCCTCTATCTAGCCTTCAAATAAAGGAATATCGAAGTTAACTTGTCCCTAAACAATTTAGCACCTTCAAAGTGATTGTTGGTTGAAGGTGCTTTCATTGCTGTCGAAAGTTGTCGAAGGATCTGGGTGAAATTATCCATCATCTCGTTCCTCTGTCACATGATGGATTCCTCAAGTGACAGTTTGATAAGATCTCATGCTCCTTCATCCCTCTTTTCTTCCACCATGGGAGGTTTCTTGGGTAGGAGAGAATGGTTTTCCTCAAGATAAAGAAGTTCAAAACCCAACTCTTTATACCCTGACCTCATCGGGGGCATGCACTAAGAAAGACAAGAAGCGGACTACTTTGATACCATTGATCCATATTATTTTGAGAATGACATGAAGGAAAAAATATAACATAGATATTGCAAAGAATATAGTAATATAGTAAAAATCAAATTCTATTAATGATTGTTTGAAATAAAAAGACTGTAAAATTCAAAGCACACAAGTTAGCTAGAATGATGGTATCTTATCTCTCAAGAGAGATGTGTCAGCTACGCTCATTCGCAAGAAGCAGATTAGGATGAGGCTCCAAAGGAATTTTTAACATAAATCATAAATGAGAAAACCCTAAACTTCCAAAACCTTAACCCCAGAAGATGAAACGCCAAAAGGTTTGTGGGCCCTGATGGGGGTAGTTGATACATCAACTTCTCGAGGGTGAAAATTTTTCATATGATCTCTATTTGGGGCGCTTGGTACCCCTTCAGAAAGGTCTATCTGAGGAGTACACATTATGAATGGACCAATACATCCCATCAAAACTCTAGTAGGTGATACCAAGTCAAAAAAATGTCGTTTAGGGCCTCAAAATGGCCTCGGAAATTTGGGTTCAGAAAAACTATAGAAAAACTGCCAAGATAGAAACTATAATTTTATCCAGTGGAATATGTGGGAGCCCACTGATGTCCACCTAGATTAAAACCACATAGAAATTAGTTCATATTTGGAATGTCACACATCTGAATGAAGAAGAGTTTGTAGAATAATTCGGTGATGCCTTAGGGGCATTTGTTGATGCAAACAAATGGTCAGTGATCATGTTGTCTACTCAATTAAAAAAGGAAAATAAAATGGTATTATAACTACAAGAACAGATGAGTTCACAAGAGACCATTTGGTCAAATTAACATCAATCTTAGAAGGATCAACTTATAGAAGAAAATAGGATATCTCTTGATTCCATTGAACAACTAAGGACTTAAATAGATAATGTCAAATCTAAGCATGATAGACAACAAGTTGTTCTTCTTGATGTGAAGAAGGAAATGAGCAAAACCCATGAGAACCAAGTTGACACTTTGGTTTCTCAATTAAATGGATTGAAAATAAAAATAAAGAATTCAGAAATATTGAGGAAGAAAGAAGTGGATTTAAACAACAAACTAGCCTCTCTGCAAGAATTATTCTATCTCAAGTTGTATGAAATCAAAGTAAAACATGAGAAATTTCTACAGTTTACTGCAGAATCTCAAACACAGTTTGAGAAACAAAAAGTAGCTCAAAGTTCATTTGATAATTTGAAGGCATGGGAAATAAAAGGAACCAATTTACCTAAATATTACTCCATATTGCATAAAGAAGAGAAAATACAAATACAAGTTTCTTTGGATTCTTGGAATATCAATTTTTTCTTACACAAAATTTGATCAAAGAGACTAGCAAGATTTGTTTAGATTTGCAGGATCTAGATCTAGACATTATTGAAGATTATGACATGCCCCATGTACAGTTTCTTGGTCAATTAGTACCCCTGTCGGATTGCCTTGAAGATGTGAATCAACAAATAAGCTAACAAACAGATGGGATCACACAACTAAGTTTCTAGAATGTGGATAATGTCAAGGAATTTATCGCTTGACCAACAGAGTGCTCTAAATCGATCGACAATTTCTTATCCAAGTTTAAATCAAGATATGAGGAGATTGCCAAAAGGATCTACTAGTGCAAATTAAATGAATATATCCCTCGGCTATCTTTGCTCTCACCAATGTTAATAAAACTTACCTTATGGAAAAATTATATGGAAGAACAAGAAGGAAAAGTCAACAAAGAGGTTGTTGCTAGAAAGGAAAATATTTCTCCTTGATATCGATTATCAAATCAAGTTGACACCTAGACCAATCAGTTGAAACAAAAGATGAAATTGTTCTATATTTTAGGATATTTTATTCCTATTTATTGTAATTCAAAAGAGGGAAGTAGGGGTTGGAAATTGGAGAATCGAAATCTTATTCTTATCAATTTGAATGGAATTTTTGAAGACCCTGTCTTTTGACTAAGTTCATATATGAGTAATGTTAAGTTGCAATAATTTCGTTTTTGTTAAATTATTCGCAGATTCTATTGCTTTAGTCTTATGTGAATTTTTTGCTTAGTCTTTGAACTTATCAAAAGATTGTATTTCAAATACAAGATTCATTTATTATCATTGAGATTATTTTTATGATTAATGGTGCTTGGTGTATATTCATTTACAATTGATTTGCTTGAGGAATTTATTCTAAAAATCTTATTCAATTACCATACCCTATTTTATTTGGCATTCCAGTTTTGTTATTGAACTAATAGTTATCAGGAGGATCATCTATATGCTATGATTATTTTTAACATGTTGTAGATGAATAAATTTTATTTTGAATTTAGTTTACGAGACTTTTGTTTCGCATTATTGTGTTCTAAATGCGACTTGAATTTACCCTAAGGCTATTATCATAAAGTGTGGATATAATTGTCTCCATTTATTTCTACCAACGATAGTTATTGTACTTAAATAATCTTTGGACAAAGAATTCCTTCTGAAATGTGAAGAATCAATCATTCTATCTACACATATAATTAAACTCTTCTCTCAATTGAGATAGGATCAATAATTAGGATTTATTTTCTGCAAAATTAGGATTATTTATATCATAGCTTAAACGATAAAGTCTCATTTTAAAAGAGAAAAATTTTGAGTGGCAAACTGAGCCCACAAAATCGATTGGAAACTACCATCCCAAACAAAAACAAGCCTAATTGGGGCTTGTGATCGGGCAGTTTTCCCCTGTTGCAGGAGGGAATATTTTCGCTTGTCAACAACTGGTGCTAGAAGGAGGGTCGAGTGATATGCATGGTTGGTAGATCATCTCACAGTGCCAAGAAATTTCTATCATCGCATACCAAATCACCTACTATGAGGATTCCTAAATATATCGTTGGGTCTTCATCTCTTAAACAAAGTTCATTGTCCAATACAACTGAAATTCCACAAGAGGTAGAATCCCAATATAGCCTTGTGTCATCATCTCAAATTGAGTCTATTGGTTTTTCAATTTCTAAATAAATCATTGCAATCAATCCACAACTTCAAATATCAAGGGTTTTAACAAGAGAACATAGCAAGGAAATTGGTCAACCCCCAATCGAATTCACAATCCCTGAAAGAAGTAGACAGTCAAAGAATAATAAAGACAATGAATTGACTTTTATTTATGGACCTAATCATTTGGCTCAGATTTGAAATATATTGAGAGGATTTGAATATCCTAATTATTATCTGATCAATTGTACCAGCACAATTTGATTTAGGAAAGCCTCCATCTCCACCTCAGATTCCACCTCACACTCTTGTTCGACCCCAAGCCCTAGACAAACCCCTATGGTAAGTCTAAGACAACCACAAAGGAGAAGAATGATTGGAGTACCTAGGAGACTGTGGCTCATGCCAGAAGTTGTTGTAGTTCCCGGTGATATTCATGATCTTCCCAAAAACCCTAAAAAATTCCTACCCAAATTTTATCCTAATAATAGGGATTCTCTTGAATATCATGTTAGTAAATTCATGCTAGCAGTAAACCTAAAAGGTGTACAACATGAAGATGTTGTATGTCGACTATTCCCATACACTTTTGAAGGAAAAGCTTCCACATTGTATTTTGAACTACCACAAGGATCAATCACAAGATGGAATGATTTTGAAACTACTTTCATGAAAAAATTCAGTGGGGATTTTGGTGAGGACAAGACCCATGGTCTATATGCAATCAAAATGGTTCCAAAGAAAAAAGAAAAAAAATATATATATATATATATATATATATATATATTAATCAAGATTCTTGAATTTGATGAATAAAATTCTGGAAGACTCTAGGCCTTATATATATTAATCAAAGATTCTTGAATTTGATGAATAAAATTCTGGAAGACTCTAGGCCTATGAATAATGTAATTATTGAATTTTATATTACGACCTTGCCATCTTCCATTTCTATTTTTTTTTAAGATCCTATTAAACAACTTTAGCATAAACATTTAAAGAAACACTATATGTAGAGAAATAAATGATAAGTATCGCCAGTAAAGATCCATTTGAAGAGAAAATAACTTTTTCATTGGCTAAGAGACAAAATGATTAAAACGTCAAAGGATAAGAAATACAAAGAAACATTCGATATGGATGGTATTCAAAGAATGATTCAAAAATTGACCAATGATATTGTAGATATTAAGAAGAATTCAGGAGAACAGGAGAACGTTCATCATACAGGAGGCAATCCTTCACCTCCTAATAATACAAACACTTCCCTTGAAGAAATACACATTGAATAATTTGCTCAAGATCATTATTGTCGAACACATGAAGCTAATATTTCAGAAAGAAACTACCCAACATTTATTAACATGTTTAAAGTCTTTGTTGCAATGGAAGGAGATGAAGATGGAAAAACAAGTCAGGAAGAGCTAAGGGAAGATCAAAACATTGAGTCATCGATCAATGTCATGTGGGATGTCACCCATGGGATAATTGATAATGATGAAGAAGAAAATAGATCTGAAGATATTTTTATTGCTCAAATCCAAAGTAAAGGTATTCCTTCCACTTCTAAAAACACGACTACTCCCTCCTCTTCCAAAAAATCAGTTTCTCCAAATAAAGTAAGTTCTTCTCAGAATAAACCAACTATTGTTCCTGATACTTTAGACTACGATCTTGTGGAAGATATGAAAAACACCAGAGCTAATATTTCTTTGTATGAACCAACCAAATTAACACAATAGAAAAATAAGTTAATTCACGCCTTGCAATCAAATTCTGAAAAAAAAAGAGAAATATGCTCAAAAAATTTCATCTAATGTGAATACTACTCTAATTGGAAATAAAATCTAGTTCACATACTCCTCCTTTTCTCTTGACCTTTGAGATTTTTAACAGGAATGTACATAATTGTTTAGTAGATTAAGAGGCTTCATATAATGTCATTCCTTATTTGACATGCAAGAATTCAAACATAGAGCCCAAGAAGTCGTATATTCAAATTGTACTATTGGACAAGTCAAATGTTAAATTTCTAGGAGAATTAAAAAATGTTTTTATTAGGTTATCTTCGAATCCAAAATTTCATCAAAGAATTGACATCATAATAGTTGACATCCTTGAAGCATATTGTTTACTTTTAAGTAGGGATTGTTCAGAAAAACTACATGGGTATTTCTCGACTGACCGGTCACATATTTGGTTATATTTTAATGTTCAACCAAATCAAATAAAGATAGAATGAGAAAAGCACATGAAATATATTGTCACGGATTTGAATGATCCTAATGAACCCATCATGTTTACAGAGTTTATACTGGGAAATTTTTGCATTGATTCATTCTTCAGTAATTTACCTACAAAACCTTCACCTTTTCTTGAATTAGGTTTGCATTTCGAAATTCCACATTTCACCCAAGTTCGTGAGACTCATTGTTTAAAAATAAAAAATGTTGATTTGGTTAAAAGAAAATATTGTTGGAATTTGTATTTTGATGGTTCTAAATCAAATGAAGGTGCAGGTGTTGGATGCATTCTCAAGGATCCTTTGGGGAATTGTGATGTACCCTAGGTTCGTCATGACATCGTGCCTCTAATAATAAGTGCAAATTTTTATTTATTTTTACTATGAATAGAGAGAAACAATTTATTGAGTTTGCTACTTGCTCAAGGTTTAGAGGCATGAAGAAGGTTTTAACAATAATGGTGGATCTATAAGTAACCCTGACGTATTTCAAAGAATTTTGTGTGGGAAAGAAACAATTGATTGAAGTGAAGGTTTCCAATATAGAGCTCAAGTGATTGGAGTAGACCACCTCAGAAGGTATAACAACTCCCTTAGAATTTATAACAAGATATATATATAAAGTAATAGTCCTTAATCTTGGTTGATTGTTGTATGCATAGTCCCTTTTATTTCTTTCTTAATTCTAGTACAAGGAAGTGTGAGTGAATCGAAGGAATATAGTTAAGTTATGAGTAATTGTAGCTGCAGTACAAGGGATCTTTAGCCACCTATAGCTACTCGCCCTTGTTAATTATGAAAATTGAGTGTCCTGAATTATATCATCTACCAAAAATGTATTCAACTTCCTTAACCTCATCCTATTCCAAGATTTAATTAAAAGAAGAAAGAGACAATGAAATCCAAGGTTAGGAGCCATTGTAAGTTCATAAAACATCAAGGCTTCAAATCTACTTCCACTTCTACATCTTACACATTGGTTGTCACTTCCCTTAATGAAACTTAGTCCATAATGAGGCAATGAATTCTACATATTATAAGATCATGAATACGAGTAACAAAGAAAAATCGGATGGTTTGTTAAATTTATTCCATCACACACTATACATCGATATATACCTTACAGTTGTTAGGAAGGTTGAAAGACAATGTGGTCTAGAATATTTTAGATTTGGAATGAGATATAAAAGATCTATCCAGATTTGATTTATTTTATTTCTTTAAAAAAAAAAAAATTAAGTAATGTAATATACTTATATCCTTCTTGTTTTTTATGTAGACACTTTCAACATGTTTCTTTTCTATTTTATTTGTTAGTTTCTAACTGTGAATATAGTTAAGAATTTTAAAACTAACTGGATCATCAACATAGTTAATAATTGAAATTGGACATAAATGTATTCACAACATTCTTTTGAATTGTTAAACCATAATTCCTTTGCATGCATAATTGGCATGGGATTGTCATCTAAATAACCCTTCCATAAATAAAATTTACAAGCAATTAACTTAATTCTGTAATAAAATGCAATTGATCAATAATAGGAATGACAATATATTTAAACACTTACGGATATTGAGGAAGCCTGGGAGCATCTAGACTATTAGGAAGATCTAAAGGAACCTTGTGGAGGATTGACGATATTCCTTACTCATTAAGAGCTATTGGGAATGATGAATTAGTTCAAATTTTAAAAATCTATTTTAACTTGGATTGCAAAATAAAAAGGGACCTGTTGTAAATAGTGATTTAGTTAATATTGGAAAAGGGGAAGGGAAGGAAGGTTGTTCCAACCCAACCGAGCCAACCAGACACATTGCCAGGTAAGGAGTGACTTAGGAGTATGGACGCTAGCTGGTGGTCTACATTAATGTTCTTTCCAGGTTTAGGAGGCGCAGTCAGTAAATAGGCACCCTCGTGGCCATTCAACGCCCACAACCCACAATCAAGGTAAAAAAGCGTGGGCATACCAGCAATGCAGTCCTCCTTCTAAGGCAAAAGAAAAGTGGGTCATTGAACAGCGACTCAGTCGCGTCTGAAGGCAATGGTGATCATCTGCCGGAAATTTAATAAATGTGACAAGCTCTCAGACTGAGAATCTCTGTGAGATTAAGTGATTATGTATCAGTTACTGTTATTGCAAGGATGCGGGTAATTACAGCAACTCAAGCATCCGATTTAAAGCAGAATCATGAGCACTCAGTCTGCAACCGGTCAACCCATCGAAGGCAAATGCAGAGGCCAAACGAACAACGATTTTTTTCATTGTTCCTGCGGCTATCTAATCTACAATCCAAACAAATTAGAAAGGCGTCCATTCTAGTTAAATCGACTTGAAGTGACGTGAGAGTACTACAGAAATTCAAGGCTGCCTCAATGGCGATGTTCATCACGGTGAAGAAAGATTCGTTGCAGCTATCAAAATTGTTTGTGAAAATAAAAAAGATAGCTCTCTGTCCACCATTAATATTAACTTGTTGCCAATCATCTAATTGTTGTTAATATATAAGGCAATGTTCATGAAATCGTAAAATTCACTAAATCAATGTTATTCTCTTTACTTGCTTCGGTTGAGGTTCATGCTAGTCATTGTACTCACAAATTCAATTCCTATAAACAATGTTATTCAATACGCAGTAGTAAAAATAAATTTCCCAATTAGACGCAATAGTAAGGATAAAATCGTTGTTTAATTATCAGTAAAATCCACGAATAAGGAATAATAAAATTTATAGCTATTGGCAAATAATTATTGTTATCCCATGATGTTAACGATCAATATGTTATCAAGGATAAAATCGTTTCTGACTGTTAATTGTTTTGAATGTCAATCATTCTCTGAATACTAAAATCGTTATACAAAACATATAAATCGATGTCCAATATATTGTTGTCAACAACAAGAAACACAATCCAGATTCTCTGTGCATAGTGCTTTAAGAATTTCCCCATGTAATTTATGGAATGATCGCAGGCCTATGTACATATTTGCAGTTACATGTAAACTCGCAGCTATAACATTAAAATTAAAGCAGATATATAAAAATAAAACAAACATAGATTGAAGTTAAAGGCCTTTTGCATCTCAGAATACCAATATAAAAATGTTGACTACAATAAGAGAATTCCAGGGCCATAAGGATAATTGATCGAAGGAATCACATGGATTCTATCAGTCAAGGTGCAGTAAAAAGAGACACAACAAGATGGCACGACAATCCATGCACAGAGGTTGTACTGAAGGACGCAAGTCAAAAATCTGGCAAGGACATCCACAGAGGTAGACAGCTGAAAGGTTCACCTTCGCATCACCATCCTTGCACCGAAAAGCAGGGCGTTGAGATCCATAGGTCTTTTAATGCTAAGGCGACGACCGTTTATCAAGCTCCTGGCTGATTGCTCAGGCGAGGACTGACGAGCTAGGGACAAAAAGCAACAATCGTAAGGGTCACAGTCAAACCACAGGGTTGTCAAGTCATGCGGGGACGAAGGCCATGGGAAATCAATCGACCCAACAATCTGTTAGGCTAAGAAAAAGGGGTCTGCTATCAATCTAAACATCCAATCCATTTACAATCAATAGGTAGATCCAAGTATAAGTCCTAATGCATTCTACACTACAAATAAAAGAGCATACTGTTGCTTGATCGCCTGTTTCGAATGACATCCTGCGCTCCATGCAACTCCCACTCGCCGAGCGTCGAGACCTCACCAGTACCTCCCAGCCAATGCTAGGGGTACTCTTATTCCCCNCCTTAGCCCCCCTTAGCCGCAAAGGGGCCACACACACTATCCAAAGATTTCATCTAGCTCCCAGCTCGCCTCGCAAGGCCGAGCTACCACTCATCTCTGAGTTGGGTATCCCAATTCCCACAAGTAAATTAGTCATGACAATATTCCTACAGCGTAACGTTATGAAAACAGAAGATGATCCTTCCTCCTTCTCCTCCCTTTCTTTTATAGAGTTTTGAACTTCCTTTCTTTCCCTAAATCTCATTTAATTAAAGTTTTAATAATAAATTCTCAAAAATTCCTCTCCGTACAAGTGTCCCTCATCCCCTACAATCCTTCATGAATTAATTTCTTTAATTAAGTAATTATCTTTATTTCCGTCACCCACCTAGAGTTACTCCTCGAATCACTCCTAGGTGTCCCCAAATTCCCTTACAATTTTTAAAGGCGCCATCTTAATGGTGCTCTGGTAACTGTTGTTGTAAGCGAACTCCACTAGTGGCAAGAATTCCTCCCAATACTTTTGTTGGTCCATCACGTACATGCGCAACATGTCCTCCAAGGTTTGGTTCGTTCGTTCGGTCTGTCCATCACTCTCCGGGTGATACGTAGTACTAAATTTAAGTTAGGTTCCCAAGGCCTCTTGGAAATTCATCCAAAATCGTCCAGTAAACATCGATCCTCGATCAGATATAATCCTCTTAGGCACGCCATGCAGCCTCACAATCTCACTGATGAAAACTCTAGCTATGTCAGGTGCCTGATAAGTCGTATGCACAGGAATAAAGTGAGCACTCTTCATCAGAGTGTCTACTACTATGAAAATCGAGTCATGTCTCCTTGTCGTCAGTGGCAATCCAACAATAAAATCCATTGAAATAACCTCCCATTTCGATTTCAGAATAGCATGTGGTTGTAGTAATCATGTTGGGTGTCTATGTTTAGCCTTTACCTGCTGACATTCTAGGCATCTGGCCACATAGTTGACAATGTCGACCTTCATTCCCTTCCAGAAGAATAAGGGTTTAAGGTATGCCCTCATCTTCGTGACTCCCGGGTGAGACATGTAAACTGCTCTATGAGCCTCGCTTAGAATCAACATCCTCAACTCGTCATTTGGAGGTACGTAAATCTGAACTTTAAACCTCAATAAACCATCGCTATCAAATGAAAAACCCTCAAATCATGGTACCATCATTGCGTTTTGTCCGATAAAACCTTCGACCTCTTTGTAACAGTCATCATCATGCTGTAAAGTTACAATCCTTTCACGTAGATTCGTGTGAAGGCGCAGTACCGAAAATATGCGCGGTCTCCGACTCAATGCATCTGCCACTCGGTTCACTGTTCCTTTTATGTAAGTAATCTCGAAGTCGTACTCACTAATCAATTCCGACCAATGTCTTTGTCGTGCGTTCAGGTCACTTTGCGTAAATATGTGTTGTAGTCCACAATGGTCAGTCTTTAGTTCAAATTTTCATCCAACAAGGTAGTGTCTCCAAACCTTCAAGGCATATACGATGGCTAATAACTCCAAATCGTGTGTCGCATAGTTCTCCTCATGCCTTCTCAGTTTCCTAGAAATGTAAGCAATCACTCGTCCGTCTTGCATCAAGACTCCACCTAAACCTTCCTTGGATGCATCAGTGCATACCAAGAAGTTCGCGTCCATGTCTGGGACCTTTAGTATCGGTGCAGTTGTCAACAATTCCTTGAGCCTCCAAAACGCTTCCGCGCATTTCTCGGTCCAAACAAACTTCTTGTTCTTCTTCTGCAACTCCATGATCAGATTTGTTATCTTTGAAAATCCCTCGACAAACCGTCGATAGTATCCTACTAAACCCACGAAGCTACACACTTCCGGGACATTTGTAGGCGCAGACCATTCCATAATAGCCTCGACCTTGGCTTGATCCACGGCGATGCCTTCGTCGGAGATGACATGCCCTAAGTAGTGAATCTTCGATTGATAAAATGAGCATTTGGAAAACTTCCCATACATTTTGTGCTCTCGCAAACACTGTAGTACCAAGCGCAAGTGCTCGTCATGCTCCTCTGTCATACGAGAGTAAATCAAAATATCATCAATGAACACCTGGACAAACTTGTCCAGGTACTCGTGAAACACCCCATTCATCAAACTCATAAATACCCCTGGGGCGTTTTTTAGTCCAAACGGTAAAACAGTAAACTCATAATGTCCAAACCTCATCTTAAAGGCGGTCTTAAGGAAGTCATCTTCCTTGATCCGCAACTGGTGATACCCTAATCGCAAATCGGTTTTGGAGAACACCGTCACACCCTTCATTTGATCGAACAGATCATCAATTCTCGACAATGGATACTGCTTCTTGATCGTAGCCTTGTTCAGTTGACGGTAATCAATGAAAAGCCTCCATGATCTGTCCTTCTTTTGTATTAAAATAACAGGTGTACCCCACGGTGACACACTAGGACGTATCAGTCCCAGGTCCAGCAACTCCTTCAATTGCATTTTCAACTCTTGTAACTCCGGGGTCAACATCCGATAGGGCGTTCTTGCTATTGGTTTAGTCCCTGGTTTTAGGTCTATGGTAAACTCCAACTCCCTTTTCGGCAGCATCCTAGGTAACTCCTCTGAAAATACGTCTGCAAACTCTTTCACCACCGGAAGGTGTTCTAAACCTTCCGCTACTCCCTTCTCATTTAACGCAAGGATCGCATAAATCTTGCACCCCTTGCGCATGCTCTTCCGAAGTTGTAAGGAAGAGATGAACCTCGGGGAAACTCCCTGGTTCCATCCTACAATCACATGTCCTTGTCCCTCGTCATCGACCAAGCTCAATTGTTTTGTCTTACAATTGAGTATCGCCTCATGCGATTCCAACCAATCCATACCAATCACGACATCATAAGATCCTAGGATCGTGACATACAGGTTGGCCCTCGTGAAAAACTCTCCCAGGTTAAGGACACATCCCGTAACCTTTCCTCCAACCTTCTGTTTCGCTCCCGAAGCCATCTCCATGAAGATAAACTCATCCTATTCGACTGCCTTTACCTTAATCCTTTTTAGCACAGTACCAAAAATGAAACTCTCGGTAGCACCGGGATCTATCAAAATACTAAGGGTCTGGTCAGCGACGGTACCTATCGTCTCAAGAACAGTTGACTGATGCTCTGCCTGGTGATTATTCACCATCGCATGAATCCGATGGGCCTTTCCATATCTCCCACGGTAGTGGGTCCGACTGATCCAAACGCTCTCGTCGTCTCCACAGGGCAGTCGCGCTAGTAGTGTGGCTCACCACATGTCCAACACCCCTTCTTCATCCCAGTAGTCTTGGTACCCGAAGTAGAAAATGACGGCCCACCAGCCTGGAACCCTAGTCTGCTATGTTGAACAGGCCTAAACTGTTGCTGCTGCGGGCGGCAATGTTGTTGATGTTGTGGTCCCTGATACAGTGCCTGTTATTGAGGCATCGGTCATCGAGGTGTAGTGAAAGCGGATCCCTTCTGGAAGCCACGATATCCCGACGTATGTCTGGTTGGTGTCTGATGCTGTTGTGCTCCAGATGACACCTGCCCTGCTGGTCTCACTAGAGTCCTAGTCTGACCCCCACTGATAAGCTCCTCCTATGCTATGAGGGCCTTCTGGATGGCATCATGCAAGGTTTGAGGCATCAAAATCCTAACCTTTGCACGCAGGTTGTCATTAAGGCCAAACATGAACCTGTTGACCTTAAGTTTCTCGGTGTTAAGGTGCGGAGCATACCGGAGAAGCTCCATAAAATGGGCCTCGTACTCGGGCACCGTACGACCTCCCTGTCATAAGGCGTTGAACTCATTGAGCTAACGCTCAATGAATTCCTCTGAAAGGTACCTCTCTCGGAACCATTCCTCGAACAGTT
>SNQJ01S0017251.1:97122-137117 GCA_010110895.2 Picea sitchensis
CGAACAGTTCCCATGACACGTCTTCGATGGCCATGTTCAACTGCAGTAGGAGCGTCTTCCACCATAGAAGAGCTCTGCCCTTCAGTTGAAAGACCGCCATGCGGACCTTCATGTTGGAGGTATAATCGTGAAGTGCGAAACACATCGTCATGTTCTCCAACCATACCTCGGCGGCTGCATCGTCCGGGGCACCAAAGAACTCGGGAAATTTGACCTTCTCGAGTTCACAGTGAATGCTACCAGTACCGACCGGAGCGTGCGGTGGAACCTCAGCGGGTGTCGACACCCTGGCCTCATCTCTGTCCAAACGGCTTATCAGAGCCTTGAACATGCACTGAAAAGATCTCATCATTCCGACTACATCAACAACTGCTATCTGCTCCTGTCCGAGAACCTGCTCATCTCCCTAGGGGTTAGACCCCTTAGGCGTAGATGCTACTAGAGGTGTCGCGCCTCCTCTTCTTGCACCCCGTCATCTGCCTCCATGGCATCCTCTAACCATGGTTACCTGCATTCACACAAGTCAACTCGATCAACAATAGTATATTCAATCATATCAACGAAATCCGTAGCGATCCCAAGTCGCGGGTTGAACCTCCCTCTGATACCATATGTAACGTACCACGGGTTCGTCACAACATCGTGCCTCTAATAATAAGTGCAATTTTTTATTTTTTTTTACTATGAATCGAGAGAAACAATTTATTGAATTTGCTACTTGCTCAAGGTTTAGAGGCATGAAGAAGGTTTTAATAATAATGGTGGATCTATAAGTAACCCTGACGTATTTCAAAGAATTTTGTGTGGGAAAGAAACAATTGATTGAAGTGAAGGTTTCCAATATAGAGCTCAAGTGATTGGAGTAGCCACCTCAGAAGGTATAACAACTCCCTTAGAATTTATAACAAGATACATATATAAAGTAATAGTCCTTAATCTTGGTTGATTGTTGTATGCATAGTCCCTTTTATTTCTTTCTTAATTCTAGTACAAGGAAGTGTGAGTGAATCGAAAGAATATAGTTAAGTTATGAGTAATTGTAGCTGCAGTACAAGGGATCTTTAGCCACCTATAGCTACTCGCCCTTGTTAATTATGAAAATTGAGTGTCCTGAATTATATCATCTACCAAAAATGTATTCAACTTCCTTAACCTCATCCTATTCCAAGATTTAATTAAAAGAAGAAAGAGACAATGAAATCCAAGGTTAGGAGCCATTGTAAGTTCATAAAACATCAAGGCTTCAAATTTGCTTCCACTTCTACATCGTACACATTGGTTGTCACTTCCCTTAATGAAACTTAGTCCATAATGAGGCAATGAATTATACATATTATAAGATCATGAATACGAGTAACAAAGAAAAATTGGATGGTTTGTTAAATTTATTCCATCACACACTATACATCAATATATACCTTACAGTTGTTAGGAAGGTTGAAAGACAATGCGGTCTAGAATATTTTAGATTTGGAATGAGATATAAAAGATCTATCCAGATTTGATTTATTTTATTTCTTTAAAATTATTTTTTTAAGTAATGCAATATACTTATATCCTTCTTGTTTTATGTAGACACTTTCAATATGTTTCTTTTCTGTTTTATTTGTTAGTTTCTAACTGTGCATATAGTTAAGAATTTTAAAAATAACTGGATCATCAACATAGTTAATAATTGAAACTGGACATAAATGTATTCACAACATTCTTTTGAATTGTTAAACCATAATTCCTTTACATGCATAATTGCCATGGGATTGTCATCTAAATAACCCTTCCATAAATAAAATTTACAAGCAATTAACTTAATTCTATAATAAAATGCAATTGATCAATAATAGGAATGACAATATATTTAAACACTTACGGATATTGAGGAAGCATGGGAGCATCTAGACTATTAAGAAGATCTAAAGGAACCTTGTGGAGGATTGACAATATTCCTTACTCGTTAAGAGCTATTGGGAATGGTGAATTAGTTCAAATTTTAAAAATCTATTTTAACTTGGATTGAAAAATAAAAAGGGACCTGTTGTAAACAGTGATTTAGTTAATATTGGAAAAGGGGAAGGGAAGGAAGGTTGTTCCAACCCAACTGAGCCAACCAGACACGCTGCCAGGTAAGGAGTGGCTCAGGAGTATGGACGCTAGCTGGCAGTCTACATTAATGTTCTTTCCAGGTTTAGGAGGCGCAGTCAGTAAATAGGCACCCTCGTGGCCATTCAATGCCCACAGCCCACAATCAAGGGCAAAAAGCATGGGCATACTAGCAATGTAGTCCCCCTTCTAAGGAAAAAGAAAAGGGGGTCATTGAACAGTGACTCAGTCGCGTCTGAAGGCAGCGGTGATCATCAACCGAAAATTTAATAAACCTGACAAGCTCTCAGACTGAGAATCTCTGTGAGATTAAGTGATTATGTATCAGTTATTGTTATTGCAAGGATGCGGGTAATTACAACAACTCAGGCATCCGATTTAAAGCAGAATCGTGAGCACTCAATGTGCAACCGGTCAACCCATCGAAGGAAAACACAGAGGCCAAATGAACAACGATTTTTTTCGTTGTTCCTGCAGCTATCTAATCTACGATCCCAACAACTTAGCAAGGCGCGCATTCTGGTTAAATCGACTTGAAGTGATGTGAGAGTACTACATAAATTCAAGGCTGCCTCAATGGAGATGTTCATCACGGTGAAGAAATATTCGCTGCAGCTACCCAAATTGTTTGTGAAAATAAAGAAGATAGCTCTTTGTCCACCATTAATATTAACTTGATGCCAGTCATCTAATTGTTGTTAATATATAAGGCATTGTTCATGAAATCGTAAAATTCACTAAATCAATGCTATTCTCTTTACTTGCTTCGGTTGAGGTTCATGCTAGTCATTGTACTCACAAATTCAATTGCTATAAACAATGTTATTCAATACGCAGTAGTAAAAATAAATTTCCCAATCAGACGCAACAGTAAGGATAAAATCGTTGCGTAATTATTAGTAAAATCCATGAATAAGGAATAATAAAATTCATAGCTATTGGCAAATAATTATTGTTATCCCATGATGTTAACGATCAATATGCTATCAAGGATAAAATCGTTTCTGACTGTTAATGGTTCTGAATATCAATCATTCTTTGAATACTAAAATTGTTATACAAAACATATAAATCGTTGTCCAATATATTGTTGTCAACAACAAGAAACACAATCCAGATTCTCTGTGCATAGTGCTTTAAGAATTTCCCCGTGTAATTTATGGAAGGATCATAGGCCTATGTACATATTTCCAGTTACATGTAAACTCGTAGCTATAACATTAAAATTAAAGCAGATATATAAAAAGAAAACAAACGTAGATTGAAGTTAAAGGCCTTTCACATCTCAGAATACTAATATAAAAATGATGACTACAGTAAGAGAATGTCGGGGCCATAAGGATAACTGATCGAAGGAATCGCATGGATTCTATCAGTCAAGGCGCAGTAAAAAGAGACACAACAAGATGGCACGACAATCCATGCGCAGAGGTCGTACTGAAGGACACAAGTCAAAAATCTAGCAAGGACATCCACAGAGGTAGACGACTAAAAGGTTCACCTTCGCATCACCATCCTCGCACAGAAAAGTAGGGCGTTGAGATCCATAGGTGTTTTAACGCTAAGGTGACAATCATAGATCAGGCTCCTAGCCGATTGCTCAGGCAAGGACTGGCAAGCTAGGGACGAAAAGCAACAATCACAAGGGTCACAGTCAAACCACAGGGCTGTCAAGTCATGCGAGGACGAAGGCCATGGGAAATCAATCGACCCAACAATATGCTAGGCTAAGAAAAAGGGGTATGCTATCAATCTAAACATCCAATCCATTTACAATCAATATGCAAATCCAAGCATAAGTCCTAATGCATTCTACACTACAAATAAAAGAGCATACCGTTGCCTGATCGCTCGCTTCGAATGACGTCTCGCGCTCCATGAAACTATCGCTCGCCAACCGTCAAGACCTCACCGGTACCTCCCAACCAATGCTAGGTGTACTCTTCTTCCCCCTTAGCCCCCTGAGCCGCAAAGGGGTCACACACACTATCCAGAGATTTTGTCTAGCTCCTAGCTCGCCTCGCAAGGCCGAGCTACCACTCCTCTTTGAGATGGGTATCCCAACTCCCACAAGTAAATCAGACAAGATGATATTCTTGCAACGTAACGTTACGCAAACAAAAGATGACCCTTCCTCCTTCTCCTCCCTTTCTTTTATAGAGTTAACTTCCTTTCTTTCCCTAAATCTCATTTAATTAAAGTTTTAATAATAAATTCTCAAAAATTCCTCTCCGTACAAGTGTCCCTCATCCCCTACAATCGTCCATGAATTAATTTCTTTAATTAAGTAATTATCTTTATTTCCCTCACCCACCTAGAGTTACTCCTAGAATCACTCCTAGGTGTCCCCAAATTCCCTTACAAGTTTTAAAGGCTTTCCCTATTATGAAGTTACTAATTCAATTTAAAATTAGTAGGCTCTTAAATGTAGATTCTTTACTAAGTTGACTTCCCGCTTTTCCCCTTAAGTTCCCCTTTTTCCTTTTCATGTTACCCTTTTTCCCTAGTTTCCTATTTTTTATTTTCCCTCTCCTTCCCCTTTTACTTAGAACTCAAAAAGGCAGGTGTGGAATTTAACCCCTTTTTCCTTTTATCCTTAATTTAGTATCTTTTTAGATTATCAAAAGATAAAATAATTAATTCCCTCTTTATAATTTATATCCTCAGATTTTATTTCTTATGAATATTTTAATTTCTTACTCCCTTCATGTTACAAAATTTTATGAAGAATCATCATTATTATTTAAGTGGTTTTTATTTTTTTAAATATTATTATTTTATTTTAATTTATCTATTTATTTTATTTTATTTTATTATTATTATTATTATTTTAAAGTAGACAAAATTTATCCCTAGCGAAATTTTAGACTTAGAACTTAGATTTTGTACTGGGCGACATTTAATTAGGGAATTTGTTTTAAAAATTCTTAACGGGTTATTTGCCTTAGGGCCATCGAGGTTCATCCCTCTATCATCATCAACGCGACATGCCCTTCAGGATGCACTAGGTGCTCCAAGGGTGCCACTCGCCTCATCTGCTCCTTTGCGTGATGTGCCCTTCAGGATGCACTACGTGCTCCAAGGGTGCCACTCATCTCTTGACTGATTGGTAGACATCAATAACCCCTGGAGTCAACACTCCGCCAAGTGAACTTGTGGGAGACTAAGGGATTCTAAGGAATAAGGCCCCCGCCTTATTGTGCACCCCTTAGAATCATCATGAGCGAATGTCGCAGTCTGCCCTCATGGCATCATGGGTCCTCTCGAACTAGGTAATCGTTAACCTACAGTTCGAGCCACGGTGGGAATGCTAGTAGGTTGTGGCAGGGTTGTTGTCCAAACCTCTCCCTCAACATCTCGGGTAGTCGTGTGCGACCCCTTTACTCCATATGTGAGTCTGGTCGACAAGCTATCGTCAGCCTGCATCATCAACAAATCATGTCAGAATATATCCATATCATATCATCTGGTCAGATGCACTAATATCACAGTAAAACAATCAAACCCCAATGGCACACTCCCTGACTCGATCCAGAGTCCAAGGGGTTCCATCGATGCCTCTGCATCCTCAAGGTCCAAAACCCTGTACACTCAGTAAAACCGAGTCAATAGCACCTGTCTATGTCAATGTAGTAAAACACATGTCATCAACCCATAATGCCTCATAATCAAAATCAAAAGTTTTAATAGCATAAAATCCAGACCACTTGCGAGCAAGTGTCCTCAAAGAATAAGTTCGCTCAGTGCGCCAGAGCGGGATGTTACAGGAATAAAACTCTAATGGCATGTAGACTATACTTTGATTACACCAATAATGCTGCAAAGTATGAGGCTCTTATTCAATGCCTCAGAAAAGCAATAGATCTGAAAATAAAATAAATAAGGGTAGTTGGTGATTCATAAATTGTAACCAAACAGGTGTAAAACATGATACAATGTGTTTCTAATCACCTTAAAAACTACCAGCACGAGGTAATGAAGTTGATTAACAACTTTGAATCTTTTGATATTATCTATGTGCCTTGCGCACTAAGTGTTGAAGTTGATATGCTTGTTAATGTAGCTTCATGATTAATTCCTTCAACGGATTTCTCCCCTGAAAAAATTCTGGTTGAACTAATTTTTAGGCCCTCAATGCCAAACAATGTCACGAGTTGGAGAGTCTTCAATGATGATGATAAGATTATAAATTTCCTCACACAATAGGGAACCTTCAAGGATTATATCATTGATGAAGATCATCATAACCAAGAAATAAATGAGGTTTCTATAGGTAATGTTTCATATGCAAAAAATGGAATTCCAAAAAACGTAGTAAATTTAGAAAAAATTCTAGGATTTGCAAGATAAATTCAAAATGAAAACAAATTGTAAAATTAATAGTTCATCAATGCAATATGAAGTAATAAATTTCGGAACTAAAAAAAACCCCAAAATATCAATCTAGGAATAAATGTCTCCCCTTTAGAACGTAGTGCTTTCATAAAACTTTTTAAGGAATATAAGGACATCTTTGCATGGAATTATGATGATCTCAAAGTCTATGACACTAAAATTATCCAACATGTCATTCCCACTAGAGATGATGATAATCATGTACAACAAAAACTTAGGAAAAATCATCCTAATCTTGAACCCCAAATAAATAAATAAAAATTAAATAAAGTGTTACGGGTTAAAATTATATTCCCAGTTAGGAATTCACAATGGGTTTCTAATTTAGTTCCAGTTAGGAAAAAACGAGGACATCAAAATCTACATTGATTTCTAAAATTTGAATAAAGCTTCGAAAAAAGATAACTACCATGTTCCATCGATGGAAAAAAAATTGCAAAAGGTAGTTGGGGCTGAAATTTTTTCCTTGTTAGATGGTTTCTTTGGTTATAATCAAGTCTTGGTGTCACAACTAGATCATATCAAAACTACTTTTAGAAATAAGTGGGGAACTTATGCATATCGGAAGATGCCTTTCGGTCTAATTAATGTTAGGGCTACATTCCAAAGAGACATGGACATCACTTTTATAGGACTAATAAATAAATCCATGGTTGTTTATCTAGATGAAATTACAGTCTATTCCCAAGATAGGAGTGAACATGTTCATCATTTGAGACAAATCTTTGATCAATGTAGAAGATACGAAATTTCCCTGAACCCAAAGAAGACCATTTTCACGGTAATAGAAGGTAAGGTTTTGGGTTTCATTGTTTCAAAACTCAACATTGTAATATATCATGAGAGAACTAAGGTTATTTCTCAAATTTATTTTCCTCATAATAAAAAGAACATGCGATCCATTTTGGGAGAAATTAATTCCTTAAGAAGATTTTCCCTAGCTTCATTGAAATAGTTAAGCCTTTATAGGATATGATGAAAAAGAAATCTACATTTAAGTGGGATGAAAAAGAAAGAGAATCTTTTAAAAATATTAAAGAAGCAATTGTTCAAGCTCCTTCTTTGATTAGTCCAAATTTTGAGAAATATTTTATTTTGTATACTTTTGCTTCTAACATCTCCTATGCAATTGTTTTGACTCAAAAAAACACAAAAGGTTCTGAAATTCTAATATCTTTCATGAGTTCCATTTTACAAAGTGTGGAATTGAATTATCTTGATATTCATAAACAAGATGTTTTTGAAGCAGTGAAACACTTTCACCCATACCTTTTGAAGTCACATACAAAGGTCATTGTACCTCATCCTTCGATTAGGAACTTGTTGGTTCAAAAGGATTTGGGAGACAAAAGAGAAAACTGGATGACCACACTCCAAGAATATGACATTGAGATCAAACCAACGAAGATCGTAAAAGCACAAGGTTTATGTAAACTAGTGGTTGATTCATAAAACTCCCAAGTAAGCGATCAGAGTGGTTGGGAGAATGAACTTGAGGTAAGCAGTGATGTTTTATATATAATAACACCTAATTTTTCTTGGTATATCGATATCAAGTACTATTTGACTCATGGTTCCTATCCCGAACCTTTAGAACCTAAGAAAAGATGATACTTAAGGTTAAAATCAGCCAAATATAAGCTTATTGATGGAGCATTGTTTAGAAAAAATTATGATAATGAGTTTCTAAGATGCCTTGAAAACCCTGATGCAGATAAGGTGTTGGCTCAACTTCAGAATGGACTAGCTGCAGGAAATTTTGGTGAAGAAAAAATTGCTCACAAAATTCTTAGGGTTGGCTACTATTGGCCCACCTTATTCAGAGACGCTTATGCATATGACATGAAATCCAAATTATGCCAAACAACTGTTGGAAAATAAAAGAAATATGTGTTTTTGTTGTAGCTGGTAGAAGTTGAAGGTCCTTTTGAACAATTGGGGCTAGATATAATCAGAGAAATCAATCCCAAATTTGCACAACTTCACAAGTACATTCTAACTACAACATATTACTTTAATGTTGGATAGAGGCCATTCCCCTCAAGAAAGTCAATGAAGTACAAGTGATCTATTTCCTTAATAATTTCATTATTTATAGTTTTGGCGTTCCGAGCTCTTTAGTTTTTGATAATGCATTATATTTATCTTCTCTCGGATTAATTAAGTTTTCTTTAGAAAAGGGGATTACAATTAAATATTCTGCAAATTATTACCCTCGGGAAAATGATTTAGCATAATCGACTAATAAAAATTTAATACGAATCCTTAAGAAAATTGCTCATGAACATCAATGAAACTAGCATAAACAACTTTATAATTCATTATGGGTGGACAGCGTAACTCCAAAGAAGTCAATAGGAAATTCACCTTATTTCCTCGTTTATGGGAAAGAAGTTATTTTACCTCCGAATATATTTATTCCTTCTCTACAATTGTCCCAATTTGTGCAAGACGAACCATCTTCTAAAATGAAAATGAGAAATGATGCATTAATTAACTTGGAAGAAGAGTGTGACAAAGCTCTGGAAAAAAATCATGAACATCAGACAATAATTGAATGATCGTTTGATAAGCACTCAGTTGAGAAAAAGGATTTTCAAATTGGTGATCTAGTTTTGAAATGGGACAAAGCTCATGAAGAAAAAGGAAAGCACACTAAATTTCAACATTTGTGGCTAGGTCCATTTCAGATTTCCTAGAAACTTGGCCCTTCAACCTATATTCTCTAATCATTAAAGGAAGAAGAGTGTGACAAAACTTTGGAAAATATTAATGAACATCAGACAATAATTGAATGATCGTTTGATAAGCACTCAGTTGAGAACAAGGATTTTCAAATTGGTGATCTAGTTTTGAAAATGGGACAAAGCTCATGAAGAAAAAAGGAAAGCACACAAATGTTTCAACATTTTGTGGCTAGGTCCATTTCAGATTTCCTAGAAACTTGGCCCTTCAACCTATATTCTCTAATCATTAAACGGGGAAGCTGAAAACCTCCCTCGAATGGCCAAAATTCTTAAAAAATATTTATCCTAAAAGTGATGCTTGAGATCTTGTAAAGATTGTATAGTCCCTTCCTTTTCACATTTTTTTTTATGGATTTTTATTTGTTGGTTGTTATTTTTATTTTTCCACTTTGGTTAAACATTGGGAGACATGTCTCAGTTACAAATCTGAAAAGGATCTTCTCATTCGATAATTCTCAGACTCTATAATACAAGTCAATAACTCCACATCATAAAATATATTTTACTAGATATTAATAATTAATGTGTTCATTAGTAAGATATTGCTTACCAGTCATTTTTATGAGAGCTTCACTCATCCCACAATATACAGTTGACATAGTGGTAATTGAAAGTGGAAGAAAAACTTTAGGATTCATTTTTATCCGCCAAATTTTTTTCTAATTAAAATAACTCATGTATCGCCTCGCTTCCATCACACTCATTGCATACGCAATATCTTTATATAAACTATCTTAAGAGTGTCAAATTATAAAATGGAAGTTAAAAAGAACTAATGAAAAGTGTGGTAAGTACAAGTAAACCCGTTGGGGCTATGGATGTTTGCTAGCAGCGGGACAATGCTCGTATGATACCAAGACATATTCGTCAGGGATATGGTCGCTCACAAGAAATGAAGCAATGTCGGGTTCAATAGAGATGAAGAACAAATGGATGAAAAATTTTGGTTTGTATAAATATTGAACCTTGGTTTTGATTTCATTACTGATTAGAAACTTATTGTCTTTAAAATAGTAAACCCCGTTTTTCTTGCTCTCTTAAGAATGTTATGTTAAATACTGAATATTGGTAATGAATAACTTATCTTTCGAATATCCAGTATTATGCCTCTAAAACTAGTAACTAGAAGATTACAATCAAGAGAACTCTATAAAGTGAGTTAAGTCCCTATGTTTACATAACATAGATAATTGTTTCTTCCAATGTGTCGTCATTTATTGTGACCCATACGACAACCACCCATTATTTCAAATTTTTGAAAAAATAATAATGGGCCCCTTAAAATTTTTGGTTTGTTTTAGATTTCACATTCTTCCTTATTTGCCTTTTTTATAGCTTCTTGATCCATTGTTAGTTTAATTTAAAATTTATTAAATAAATCTTATTAAAAACAAAATAACAAAAAAATAAATTGTAGTCCTGAATGTGCTCCCGGTGGACCAGTGATTCAGTGGTCAGGATTATTTTCTTTCCAAAATCTCATTTCATACTCCCAAATCCTTGGTAGCCTCGTGTCCCATTTGTCTGGTTGGATCGGACCGGGTTATTTCCTTTTTTTTCAATCCTTATAATAATCGTATTGATCCCCGATGTCCCAATCTCTCGGTGGACTAGTACCATGGTTTCCTCGGTTGGATCGAATTGGATCAGACTTTGCATTTGTTCCAAAATTCATAAACAAACTCTTGGTGAAGTGGTGGGATAGTTAAACCGGACAGGGGTTTCTCCTCGCGTGTGTTGTGTTCAAAATAATAAATATGGTTCCCTTGTGTTCCGATTAAGGGGATAACCACAAGATTAATGCCCAATAATTCAAAACATTTATAATTAAATTGGCTTGGGTCTCATTTCTTCATTTAAGGATAATATCCAAGGGATTTCCACTACATCGGTGCCCAGTTATGGGCATTGCTATTCATTTTTCAAAATATTAACTATATTTTCCATGTTTAATACCCTCGATGGCGTGGTTTATGGGAATTGAATGAATTTATTGAAGTGTTGGGTAATGAGTAAAGGTATATTAGAACATTTTGAATTCACGTGTAGCATCATATTTTTCTCTATTAGCAATTCATACAGCTCTCTAAGTTCGATAATTAACCTTAAATTCATAAGTTTAGGAGCCTTTAGAGTATAAAATTATTCTCGGTTTTTCTTCTTCTAGTTAGTATTTTTTGTTTGTATCATTGATCAAACGAATAAAACAATCTCAGTCTATTTATTGTTTTTCAAAATCTCACTCTGAAGTTTTCTCTCTATAGGTATCCTCTATGACAAAATGAGTAGGAAACAAAAAGAAAGCAATAAAAGGACAAGTAAGAAGAGATTGAAAAGAACCCCAATTCAACATTTTTCTTATGCATCTCTTTCAAGACGGGAGCCACCAGCAGTATGGAGTGGAGTGAAATGTAAAATTTCATTGAGGATGGTGCCTTTGCAAATAAGTATAAGTCTAATGTTTATGACCTAGTTGACATCAAGAAATATTTCCTTCATAAAATAGCAACCAGACCAGCAATGCTTCCCTACTATGATATGGTACGGTGGATTATTTCTCACATTAATGTTTCCACTTGTGTTATTGTGAATTCTTCTCGTAAGATTGTTGGGTCGTTTAGACAAAAGGAAATTTACAACATGTATAAATTAAGTCCACCCACAATTTGTTTAAATGACAACTTTCTAAATAATTTCATTGAAAAGGAGGTTGTGGGGGAAGAAATGCAAATGGGTGATCTAATCAGAGAGTGGTGGCATGACTCCAATGCATTCAAAACTATATCAGATAAGATATACCATGTTCCCAGATTGAAGAAACCCCCCATGCTAGTAGCTACCATGCTATGTCAACTCTATGGTGAGAAAGATTCTTTCAAATTCAAATTGAGTTGGGTTCCCCTTCTCCACCAAGTTCTCAAAGGAGAAATTTTCAACTAGTCTCACATCCTCTCTACCAATATCAAGTTAGGGGTTAAAAAATCACAAGAAGCATCGCCAGGGTATTGTTCAGGGTTCTTTATGTCAAGATATTTGATAGATGTTGTATGTGAAATCACCCCATTCCCTCTATTAGATTTGAATTGATCATATTCTGAAGAGCATCTTCACATACATTGTTCAAAAATGTTGGCAGTAGACAATAAGCATTTCTTCTATGAAATTTGTAACCACTTTATGATTCATTTGCATTTGATTCTGAAATATCAACCATCCCCCATATTTACTCAAGACGTTATTGATGTTATCAAAAAAATTGGTGACTGGTTTATTGATGAGGAATTTTCATTTATAAGGATTTATGGATGTGAAGGAGATCCCCATATCCTACCTAGATATATTCCAAATAGATTAGCATTGAGAGAAATTGCATATCAAATTGTTGGTTTTGGCATTGTTGCCTCTCTGTCAAGAATTCAAAAAACAACAATGGTCATCCTTTCCCATTTCACTGGGCCTTTACTCATTGCTAAATGAAAAACAAGCTCTGAAAGCAATGGAGCAAATTGAGGGAATCTGGCTAGCTCGGGGAATTTCAAAATACATGACCCAACAGGTCTTTTCAAGAAACATTGCATTATGGTGAATAATTTCAAGGCATACAATCATGAGGATGACCCTTTTGATATCATTTTCCAGAGATCTGTAAATTTTCAAGAAGTGTCTGAGTGAATTGAGGCATTGAGAGGCATCTCCAAAATGTAGGAATTCCTTGATTGGCAATACAAGAGAAAGAAAGCTTTCCTAGAAGATAAAAAAGAAAAACATGGTAATGTACAAAAATTGTTGATGAGGAAGAGGATGAACAATCTAAATCTGAAATAGAGAAGGATCAAAACACCTCTACAACTGACATGCAAGTGGACAAACCAGATAATCAGGGTATTTCAACAGGAGAAAAGAAGCATAACAAAGAAACAACACAAACTCCTATAAAATATTCTAAGGTAAATGTATCACAACACCAACACAAGTACTGAAAATACTCAATCTACAATTGTTATGTAACTATTTCTTCCATTGATACTATTCTTATTACTTCTATTCCAAGAAGACAAGTTTCTAATCTTTTGAATTTGATAGTCTTCAACCTATTCAGGACAGTGTCTTGTCATTAAATACTTACATATTTTATGATAAAACAAATACCATAGTAAAAAGGAAAAATAAGACAAGAAAGACTGTGCATCATGAGGAAACCACATAGGAAGTAGTTCAACTTTGGACTGCCACACATCTAAATGAAGAAGAGTTTGTGGAAGAAGTTGTTGATTCCTTAGGGGCATTTGTCGATGCAAACAAAGGGTCAGTGAGGAGGTTGTATTCTCAATTAAAAAAGGAAAAGGAAAAGATATTATAACTACAAGAACAGATGAGTTCACAAGAGACCTTCTGGTCAAAATAACATCAAGCTCATATGGATCATCTTACATAAGAAAATAGGATATCTCTGGATGTCATTGAACAACTAAGGACTTTAATAGATCATGTCAAATTTGAGCATGATATACAACTAGTTGTTCTTCTTGATGAGAAGAAGGAAATGAGAAAAATCCATGAGAACCAAGTTGACACTTTGGTTGCTCAATTAAATGGATTGAAAATTAAAATAAATAATTCAGAAATATTGAGGAAGGAAGAAGTGGAGTTAAACAAAAAACTAGCCCCTTTGCAAGAATTATTCTATGCCAAGTTGTATGAAATAAAAGTACAACATGAGAAATTGTTACAGTTTACTGCAAAATATCAAACACAGTTTGAGAAACAAAAAGTAGCTCAAAGTTCATTTGATAATTTGAAGTCATGGGAAACAAATGGAACCAATTTACCTAAAGATTACTCCATAGTGTTTGAAAAAGAGAAAATGCAAATACAAGCTTCACTAGATTCGTGGTATATCAATTATTTGATTACACAGGATTTGATCAAAGAGACTAGAAAGAGTTATTCAATTTTTTGGGATCTAGCTCTAGACATCATTAAAGATTATGAAATTCCCCGTGTACAATTTCTTGGTCAATCAGTACCCCTGTCAGATTGCCTTGCATATGTGAATCAACAAATAATCTCATGAACAGATATGATCTGGAATATATTTTCAGAATGAAATGATTGCAGATTATTATCAAAAGATGTTTAACATAGAATAACAGATATACAGTAAAACATGTTTCTATTCAATAAGGAAATAAGTTGAAACTGTAAAATGCAGCAGAAACAAGCTTGCTAGAATGGTGGTGGCTTATCTCTGAGAAGAGATGTGACGGTTGTGCTCATTCACAAGAAGATGATTACAATGAGGCTTTGAAGACCTTTTTACAATAAACAGGAATGTCAAAAACCCTAGACATCCAAAAAACCTAACCCTAGGAGATGAAGCGCCAAAAGTCATGTGGGCCCCATTTGGGTAAGTTAGTACATCAACCTCTGGGGATCGTAACTTTTGCATACGATCTTCATTTTAGGCGCACGATAGCCCGTTGGAAAGGTCTATCAGAGGACTACACATTTTGATTCTATATATCAAAGTTCATTTTGACTATGGAGAGCTCTAAAAAATGGTTTTTAGGGCCTCAAAACAGCCCCGCAAGTCAAGGACCCAAAAACTAGGGAAAAAAATGCCAAAATGAACTAGTTAGAATAGGTGGGAGGCCACCGAAGTCCATATGGATCAATCCTCCCCCTTTAGGAAGCAATGGTCACCATTACGTTGAGTTACCCCATCAGATGAGGAAATTTCTGCTAAATTTGGCCCCGGGTGAGCCACTTGCCTTGGTGTAGGAGTTGCCCTGCTTTGACAACTTGATAAAGCTGGATCCTTTGCTGGCGAGTGCCCTTGATTTTTTTTTCCACAATCTGATCACTAGAGGGCAGCAATAGACTGGCCCATTGGGTAGCGGTGAGTCGGGGGTCAGATCGATGGGGTGTTGGACCTAACAATGCATAGGTACCCCAATAGGTGAGGATAATATATTTGAGTATTCTTCCACAACCTTATCCACATGCTTCTACTGTGTGGAGAAGTCGGTCGTGTAGACCATGGATGCAGTTGCGATCTTTCACTCATTCTAAGAACGAATCACGAAGAAGACAAATTTCCATGTCTAAGAGATGACCTTTCTGTATTGCTTAGCAGAGATCAAGGAAATAACATTAGGTGGGACTACCTAGGGTATCCTGTACAATTTCTTATTCAAAGTAATAATAACACTAGGAGGCTTAGACTCGTATATAACATGGTGTTTCCATAAATATGGTTGGCCCAAAAGAAAATTACAAACTTTAAGAGGGGAAACATCACACAATACCTCGTCTTTGAAGGGCTTGATGCCATATGACATGTGACATTGTTGGTTGATGCGGATGTCGCTTCCTTGGAGGAGCCATCCGATGGTGTAGGGTTGCGGGTGCAGCGTTGTCGACAGGGCGAGTCGCTTGACAACCTCTATTCAGATGAGGTTATTCTAGCTATCGCTATCAACGATGAAGTGCAGCAGGGTACCCTTCACTCACATTTGTGAATGAAAAAGGCGCTCTCCTTCCTATGGATCGTCTGGTTCATCGGGTCGGAGCTTGGTGGTAGCAACAGTAGCACAGGGTTCTGCGTCAATGATTCGTCTCCCCCTTTCTGGTTCTGAATCAGAGTCGAAACCCGCATTTGATTCATAGGCTTTCACCTCAGCCACCAATGACTTCTTCGAACGACAATCAACAGTGTTATGTCAGGGGCTCTTATGGAAGTCGCACCACTTCCCGGTATATTTCTTTGTCTTCTTGGTGTCCTTATTTGCTTTCAACCTAGATTGGTTGTCCTGAGGTTGTTTGTCTTTGCTCTTTCCTTTGTTCTGCGGGTTGGGGCCGCCCTTTCCTGGATTTTGCTGTGAGGGGTTCCCAGGCCCAAATTTTCGCGTCTTTTGTGTGAGCTTATGCTTGATTTTGATGGAATATCGGTAGGCCGCACCCAAGGATGAGATGTCCAAAAACTCCATTTCATCCTGGATGTATCTATCCAGACCGTTGTGATACTTGAGCACCAGATGTCGCTATGAATCTTTGATACCCAACTTGGTGCGCAAGGTATGGAATATATTTGTGAAATCGGGCACCGCTTGGTCTCTTTCCTGCTGCAGTGTGGTCCATTTTGTCTACAGGTCGTCATAACTTCCAACAGGGTAGTATTGTTCCTTAATAGCATCCCTAAAGGACTCCTGGGTGACTGAGACTGTAAATAATGAGGGTTCATTTGTTTCCCTTTTCTCACAAAAATTTCCCCACCAATCTTTGACATGGGGGATGGATTTGAGGAGCGCAAAAGTAATCTTTTATCTATTCGAGAAGTTATGGACAGAGAAATACCCTTCTAATAGATTCAACCATTTTTCTACCACATCTATGTCTATCTGACCTTCAAATATAGGAATATCAAAGTTGATTTTTACCTTGAAGGGGGTGGCACCTCCATTTGAGGAAGATGTGTTGTTTGTTGGTAGTCATCAAAGGATTTGCGCAAAACTATCCATCATCTTGTTCCTCTATTGCGTGAGGGAATCCTCGAGCAACATTTTGAAGGGATCTCTTGTCTCATCATCTTTCTTTTCTTCTGCCATGAGAGTTCGTTTGGGCATGCAAGAGATTTTGTCCTCGAGAGAAACAAGCTCGAGACCCAATTCTTTGTACCCTGACCTCGTTGGGGACATGCATTAAGAACGAAAAGGAGAAAATCGCTTTGATACCACTGATCCGAAATATATTTGTAGAACGAAATGAATACAAATTACTATCAAGATATGCTTAACACAGAATAACGGATATACAGTAAAACTGGTTTCTATTCAATAAGAAAATAGCCTGAAACTGTAAAATGCAGTGGAAACAAGCTTGTTAGAATGGTGGTGGATAATCTCTGAGAAGAGATGTGACGGATGTGCTCATTCACAAGAAGATGATTAAAATGAGGCTCTAAAGGCATTTTTACAATAAACAAGAATGTCAAAAACCCTAGACATCCAAAAAACCTAACCCTAGGAGATGAAGCGCCAAAAGTCATGTGGGCCCTATTTGGGTAAGTTAGTACATCAACTTCCTGAGGTCGTAGCTTTTTCATATGATCTTTGTTTTAGGCACATGATATCTCGTTGGAAAGGTCTATCATAGGACTACACATTTTGCTAATATATATCAAAGGTCATGCTGACTATGGTGAGCCCTAAAAAACGTTGTTTAAGGCCTCAAAATGGCCCCGCAAGTCAAGGACCCAAAAACTAGGGAAACAACTACCAAACTGGAAAACTACCAAATTGAGCCAGTTGGAATAGGTGGGAGGCCACCAAAATCCATCTGGATCAATATGGGATCACACAACTAAGTTTTTGGAATTTGGATAATGTCAAGGAATTTATCAATCGACCAACATAGTGTTCTAAATCCATCGATAATTTCTTATCAAAGTTTAAATCAGGATATGAGGAGATTCCCAAAAGGATCTACCAGTGCAAATTAAATGAAGATATTCCTCAACCATCTTTGGTTTCACCAATGTTAAGGAAATTTACCTTATGGAAAACTCACATGCAAGAACAAGCAAGAAAAGTCAACAAAGAAGTTGTTGCTAGCAAGGAAGATATACCTCCTTGATATCGATTATCAAATCAAGTTGACACCTGGACCAGCGAGTTGAAACAAAAGAGGAAATTGTTCTAGATTTTAGGATCTTTTATTCCTATTTATTGTAATTCAAAAGAGGGAATTAGGTGTTGGAAAATATTGGAAAATCAGATTCTTATTCTTATCAATTTGAATGGAATTTTGAAGACCTTGTCTTTTGACTAAGTTCATCTATGAGTAATGTGAAGTTGCAATAATTGCCTTTTTGTTAAATTATTCGTATATTATGTTTCCTTAGTCTTATGTGAACTTTTTCCTTAGTCTTTGAACTTATCAAAAGATTGTATTTCAAATAGAAGATTCATTGATTATCATTGAGATTATTTTTATGATTAATGGTGGTTGGTGTATATACATCTACAATTGATCTGCTTGAGGAATTTCTTCTAAAAAGATTATTCAATTATCATACCATCTTTTATTTGATGTTCTAGTTTTGTTATTAAACTAATAGTTATTAGGAGGATAATCTATACGCTTTGATTATTTTTAACGTGTTGTAGATGAATAAATTTTATTTTGGAGTTAGTTTATGAGACTTTTGTTTCTCATTATTGTGTTCTGAATGGGACTTAAATTTACCCTGAAGCTATTATCATAAAGTGTGGATATAATTTTCATCCTCTATTTCTAGCAGTGTTTGTTATTGTACTTAAATATTCTTTGGACAAAGAGATCCTTCTGAAATATGAAGAATTAATCATTTTGTCTACACATATAATTAAACTTTGCTCTCAATTGAGATAGGATCGGTAATTAGGATTTCTTTTTTGAAAATTTAGCATTATTTAGATCATAGCTTAAATGATAAAGTCTCTTTTTAAAAAAGCAAGCATTTTTAGTGGAAAACCGAGCCCACAAAATCGGTTGGAAACTACCATCCCAAATGAAAATGATCTTAAGTGGGGCTTGTGATCGGGTAGTTGTCCCCTGTTGCAGGAGGGAATTTTCTCACCTGTCAACATGGGTATAGTGGAGTACAACTTTAGGAACTTGTGACTTAATAATGGGTACATATTGGCATGAATTTATATGGTTTTGTTTGAATTTTTATAGGAAGAAAATTTGTTAATTTAATTATTTAAGATAAATAATGGTGATCAAAGGAATTAAATAAAGGGTCTTTCTGTATTTTATCTAGAAAAAAAAGTAAAGAAGTGTACAAGAAAAGGTTGTAAGATATATGTACTTATGGAGGTCAGTGGGGGTGGTGACCCTTTTGTGTAGTAACATCTAGTGTTCTCTAAATTTTCAATTGTATCCCCCCTTAAGTTTCTTGGAATCTCTTTGGTAAGGGATATTGACTTCACCATAACCTTAAAACTAGGGGGAAAATCTATATTTAAGAAACCATACTAAATGATCACTCATAAGATTAATGAGTTAACCTTCTAGCTCAAACAACTCAATCGGGGATCCCCATGTGGTTCATTGGTGAGCTCGATAAGGAAGAAGGAAGGTACCCTTCAATTTTGTAACGACTATTGAGATTTGAACAAAGATACCATCAACAACAAGTATCAAATTCCTTAGATTGAGGACATGTTTGATTAATTAAAAGGAGCTTCAATATTTTCCAAGATCAACCTATAGTCAGGGTATCACCCACTAAGGATTAAGGAAGAAGAGATACCTAAAATTGTTTTTAGAACAACATTTGGGCATTACAAATTTATTGTACTACCTTTCAAGTTGACAAATGGCACTAAAGTGTTCATAAATATAATGAATAGTGTGTTTCAGAAATACCTAGACCACTTTGTGCAAGTTTTTTGGAAAACATCCTCATTTATTCTTGTAATGAGAGAGAGTGTGAGAAGCATCTAAGACTCATCCTTCAATGCCTTAGATAGATAGCATAAATTCTATGAATTTTTTTTCAAATGTACATTCTTTCGTAAGGAGATTCATTATTTTGGATATGCGATCAACAGGGAGGGCATAACATCAGATTTCGATACGATTAAGGCCATTATGGATTAGTCGACACCTAGGATTTCCCAATATGTGTGTAGCTTTATGAGGTTGGCCAGATATTATAGAACATTCATGGAGTTTGATTTTTCCTGAATTATGAATCCCATCACCTTCCTACCACAAAAAAAAAGGGAAGAAGGTTAAGTGATCAGTTAAATCTGAAATAGCATTTGCATAGATGAAGTGACATTTAACCAACACTCTAATCCTTAGGGTGCATGATATGAATAAGGACTTTTTATCTTGCACAAATGCATGCAAGGTGGGTTTGGGCACAATATTGATGCAGAAAAGAGGGGTTATAGCTTATGCCTCTTGTAAGATTAAGGATCATGAGGGAAAATATGAAACACATTATTTAGATTTAACAACAGTTATTGTGACCCTAAAATTGTCGAGGCATTACCTTATAGAGTGCACATTTGAGCTAAAGACGAATTATCAAAAGTCTTCATTATATATTTACAAAAAGGGACCTCAACACTCATCAATGACATTGGAATGAGTTTCGTAGTGAGTATGATTTTGAGATATCGTATAAAATGTAAGGAGAATGGAGTTGTTGATCCTTTAAATAGGAGTCCAAGGATTCACTAAGTAATTCTTTTACAGTTTGACTTAAGAGATCAAGTTGTGAGTCCCTTGTCAAATGATAGATGGAATGTGAAGGTGACATCCACCTTGTAGGGTGGGAAGGTAGTGGAGATTTATTTTATGATTACTAAATTAGAAGGAGATAGGCTTTAGTGACATTTGGGCAGGATGAGCATCCTCAACATTGGGGATCTATGAGAGCCAATCTTGCTAGCAACTTGCTAAGGACTCCAATATATTATTTCTTACCCCTAGAATACAATATGTAATAAATCATATATTATTGTGTGGTGTTGAGTGAGTAACAACTTCCCCATACCATTTTGTCTTTATCATTTGAAGAAGGAAAAATGGATTGGTGCTTATATAAATATTCATGGCTTATTATAAAAGGGTGGCTTATATAAAGATTCATGGCCATGTCGGAACTAGTGCCACTACAATGGCCATACCCTTGTCATTGATGACAAAAGGAATATAATGCAAGATTAAAATACTAATACATCTTGCACATTGTAAATCATTGTTAAAAAAAAAAGTGTATAGATTTGAATCACTAATCGATGTGATTGAATTGGCATGAACCTCAACAACATGTCCAAAATGCATTTCAAGATATCGATATTCAAGATATATATTATTGAAGTGCTTGCCCCGAGCTAAAAGTTTGTTGAAAGATCAACCATTTCAAACTTTGGGCAAACACCTTCAAGAATGCATATCCTCCACATCAATGTTTTGTGATGTGTTTATCTTTTTTAGGTATCGATACAAACAATAGGCTTTGGAGTTCGAAATCAAGTTAATGGACATACGGATAGTGAGCATACCAACACAACAAAGTTAGAATACCATGTCATTGTCAAAATACCATTTAAAGAGTTTGGTCATATTTGTTAGAATCTCAACCCTATTGGGGAGAAGGGTAAGCCTAACATGCTACTATTAACTTCATTTGAGTACTTAGTGGGTGTTACAGTGGCAACTATAGGATTTTAAGAATTGATCTACTTGAAATCTCTTGCCAAGAAAGAAATCAAGTTATCGACAAGAGGAGATATTGGGAGTGCTAACATTGTCTATGGTTATGAGTAGGTTAATATATACTTCAAAGTTAAGAAGCTCAAGTTTACCGATCTCAATTTCCAATATTTCATCTATGTGGTTTATTTGTATAAATTTGTGATATCCATCTTCTAACCTTAAAATGCACAATAAACCTTTGTTCAAATAAGTCGGTGTAAAAAACAATATATTAATGTACCTATTACATGGTTTAAGTGCCCATTAAAAAAAACTCCATAAATATATTCACTTTAACATGAAAATAACAATGATTATTTTACTTTTAATTTAAATATAAATAATTATATAATAATAATAATAATTTTAAATTTTAAAATATTACTAAATATAAGTTAATAAACAAATACCAACCACTACTCTACACACCCTTAAACGAAGGTAAGAATTTAATCAACCCATTGTGTTCAAAGTGCATAAAGTATTATTGTATATATGAACCATGATGGTGAAGGTAATTATCTTTAAAGAAGACCGATAACTTTAAAATATCATCAAATATAATTTAATTCACAAATACCCAACTCCTAACATCCAGACCTTTGGATCAACCAACAGTTCATATAATATTTCATTGTATATTAATGGTAGAGAAAACGTGTTCAACTTCTAAAACAAGTTAATAAAAGATTTCGGGAAATGGGTATGGCTTCCAATGACTATGAAGAGATATGGCTTTACATTTGCCCGAGAGAGATTTTGTCGTTCGAGTCTCTTGAAAGTCAAAATAAACCACAACCAAATGACTTAACAAATCCGAGAGAATGACATATTATTAAAAAACTTTGAAATTATTTTTTATTAAAGCTTTTGTCTTATGATATTAATTATGTTAGAGGTCGATAATAAGACTTTAAACCTTTTGTCCAATAAAAACAACTATAAATCTAATTATTAAATAACAAAAAACAATTATTGATAATTTCTATTTTAAATTTATTAATTAAATTATTAAATAACAAAAAACAATTATTATTGATCATTCCTATCTTAAACTTTAACATCGACAAAAAAAAATTAAAACTTGACTACTAAATTAATTAATAATAAACTATAAACTCATTGCTATAGTCATGGGCCTTCCACGTGAACTAATAAAGAAATAGATGAATATGATGAACCTCTTACAACTTGAATCAAATAATATTTAAATGTAAATAATGAAAATAAGGTATGGGCAATCTTAATTTTTAATGTTAATACAAAGGGTGGAGTAAATGGATACATGATAGGCCTCTTTGGGGAATCATAAAGTTATATTGTTTCGAAAGCTTTATCCAATTTGGATACAGCTACATTGACCATGCACCATTTCGGATTATGTGTCACCACATTGAACAATGTATATCTCTACTACATTGATCATGTTAGTGACATCACCTATTCAAAGTTGGGAATCTTAACTTGTCTTGCATATTTTATTGAATCCTTGTCTTATAATCCTTGTCACATCTTATTAAAAAACTTAGAAAAACCCTTCTTATAGTTGCATTTATAATTCAAATTTAAAGTTTTCTTGTTTAAGATAGAGTGTTTCCCATCCCATTGTTGGCGCTAACCATTTTTCTCAAAGCTTTGTAACACTAAAAATCATGAGCCATCCTTTGCACTAGTTATCACCATGTCCAAAAATCAGCTTGTCCATGTCAATATTGGTGGCAGCAAGGTACCAGCTCCTAGTGTTTCCCAAAATCCTTCATCCCTTCCCTTATGGGTATCTAAAAACCCTTCCAAAGTTCAATGGTAATGGCTCCAGAATAGCTTATGCAAATATCACGACATTCCAAGATTTCATCGGCAATCTCCTTATCGAGCATGATGATGTTTTATGTGGATGTTCCTGCATTGTTTGGAAGTTGAAGCCTAAGTTTGATTCAAATATTTATTACCCAATTGTTTGATTTTTTCTTATGATGGTGGGAAAGAAAAAAAAAACATTTCTAGCTATAAATGGATTTTAGTTTTTGAAAAATGGTAAGTCTAAAAGTGTAACAACATTCAATGGACATTTTCATAAGTCTTATCTTGAAAATATGGAGAGTGTAAGGCCTTCCAATATTGTTTCCATATCATTCTATGTTGTTGCTCATGATTCTCATTTTTCATTATTTGTTAGAGAGAAGCAATCTCTAGATTTAGATGCTATGCTTGATAATGATTTAGAGTTGGAAAATAATATGGTAGTTTCTGAGAATGGTTTGATTGCTTCTTACTCCCAATATCTTAAGAATAGTGAAGGTGGGAAAAGATCTAATGTTGCATTGTACATTTATAATCATAGGGGCTCTTATTCATGAGAAATATTTTCAGTGTTGCCACCATTCAATGAGGATGGAAGAAAAGCAATGTTTTTTCTCTTAAAAATGCAAAACCAATTGATAAACGACATGTTGCACCTATTAGACATACAAAGCAAAAATGTATTTTTATTAGGCCATTAACTCTTAATGAAATAGGGATTTTCGTGAATCCTGAGGATCAACTTCAACCTAAAATTCTTCTTGAGCTAACATGTCATGTAAATGTTGTTGAATACTCTTATGTGAGAATGAATAGTAGCCATTTGGGTTATTTTATTATCAATTAGAGGTTTTCATAGATATATTTCTAAAGGAGGTGAAGATTCCAAGCAGTGCATGAAATAATCTTTTAGGACCCATGTTAGCAACAAACATGTGGTAGTTGAGTTTGCAAATGAGATGGTTTCTCATGAATTTCAAGGACAACATGAGGGAGAAAATGCCAGAACTACCCTCCTCTACTTGTGCAAGTAGCTAGCAACCAGATGATGAAAACATAGAAGATGGTGATTTGCATCTATTAGGTTATGGAATTAATGAGTTATTTCATGGATATTTTTCTCTTGGGAATGACAATAATGTTATTGAGTGTATTTTCCAACCTTCACTAGATGTTGATTTTGATCTAAAGGATGAAGTTCAAGAGGGTAATGAATCCTAGCAAAAGGAATTTGAGAATGATCAATCACTTGGTGAATCCATTTCTTATTTGATCAAAGGTGATGTGAGTACAAATAATATTCAAACTCCATTGGCTCATGTTTTTGACATGGCCAAGGACTACAATCATCCATCCATTGAAAATGAGGAGGCATTGGTGATTGCCCTTGCATGTGATCATGAAGATATTTGGCATGAAAATGATTAATAAGGAGAGAATGGGATTCAACTTGAGAATGAGGATGCTCGAGGCAACAACAATGGTAAGGAATAATTTGGTAGCTATAATAAAAAAGAGGGATACTACCTTGAATATGAAGCTAGGGAGGTATCACAAATTTCACGAGCACTCGAATATCCAAGCTTCGAATTTGATGGAAGTATTGATGACAATGGAGATTGTGAGATGAGTAGGGATAACCTTACATCTAAAAAACCAATAAAAAGTGCAAATTCGGCATTCAAAGACAAATCTGATGTGTTTTTTGCACTTACTTTTGAGCCCAAAACCAGTGAAGAAGTGATTCTTCATGAAGACCCAGTTGTAGCATGGATGGAGGACACTTTGCATAAAGCAAAGTAACAAATAAAATGTTGGAAATGGGTAACTCATTTCTTTTTTTCCTCTATTCTCGCTCATTTCCATTGTGATTTCAATGTTGACCAATGTTGCTCTAATTTTTTTTGTGCCTTATATAGTATTGACTTCTCTTGAGCACATTGTACAATGATTGAGGATGTTTTGCCTCATCATTTTACTTCCAAACCCCAATGACATCTACCATCCTATCAGGTTTATGCATGCACAAATCCCATAGCCTTATCAAGTTGCATACTTTGTTCTATTGGTGGTGCCATGTCACTTAGTGGGCCCACTTGCTGGTTAGGTTAGGTAGGTAGCTTTTCCTTTCTTCTTAGTTAATCCCAACATTTTACGTTCAGCATTACCAACTCTTAGTTTTATTTTCCATATACTATCCTAAAAGAAGATTTTGGGGAGAAGCAAAGTATTGACTCCATAGCTCAATTTTGACTACATAGCTCAATTTTGACTCCATGGCTCAATTTTGATTCCATGGCCCAATTTTTTACCCCATAGCTCAATGGATTAAGGAACTAATCTACCCACCCTATTGTTTGGTTCTTGGCACCTCACAAGAAGGAGTCATACCATAGAAGGAGATCAAAATTTCATGAAAAAGCTCACTTCCCAAAACTAACCCTTTTTCCTGTGGGGCCCACCTCAAGCCAATTTTTTGCAAATTAAAAAAATGACATATTTGAATGTAATAACTAGATCATACATGTTTATTGAAGTCATTGATCTTTCTAGATCTAACGAAAACCAAGTATGAGTTGCAAAAGAATGAAAAATGGGTTTTGTCTATGGGGCCCACCTTAGGTGAAATTGTGTTTTTTGGTTGAAAGATAAATCTAGGTACAGAGAATGGCTTACACATGGTTTTTGAAGTCATTGATCATGCTAGAGCCAGCACAATCAACTTCCAAGTTGCAGAAGTATAAAAATGCAATGGGACCCGCTTTAGGCCAAACCAACTATACATGCAAAGTGACCCATCTGAGGGTAAATATTGGTTTCGATATGTTTATTAAGTTCATTGAGCATCATGGAGTTCACAGAATTCAATTTTGACCTCTGAAAGTACAAAATCACAACATTAAAAAAATTCCCTCTAGGATGCCAAGTTTCTTGTTGTGCTTTATAAAGTATATAAGAAAGGCATCAAAAGCTATCATGCAACTAGTCATTGGAAATCCCTTAGTGTTTTCTACAACATGCCGTTCAAAATTTGTGTGTAGGATATAGAGCATTCAAAATTTTAGAAACAAAGGAAGCATGCATTTTTAGTGGTTTTTTGGCCTATTTTTTATGCAAACTTCAACTGGGTAGTGCTCTCTCTCTCTGGTTCATCAATTGAGAAATAATTTTAGGATATTGTTGATAAGGTTTGGGGTTATATGTGACATAATGTATTTGGTCTCATGTAGATCACATGAGTAGTAGAAAATTATGAACATGGGCCATGTTGTGTGCTTAGAAATCATGTTTCAAGTGCTTCAAACGTGGAACTAAAACATAATTTTTTAAGTCCATGAATGAGGATCATTCATATCAATATCTAGGGGAAGGAACACATCCTAATGGGAGCACTTAGTAGATGTATTTTTTTGCACAGGAACTTTCCATTGATTTTCAACAGAAAAACTTTTTGAGCATAGACAACAATTGATGAAATCCTTTATGGAATATGTTGGAATGCATAAGGCTAAGGCATGGACAAAATTTCAACCCCTAAGGTGAACCACAACTCCCATAACCATCAAGAGAATCTGGTAGCTTTCTTCCTCTTCCTCATGGTTGCATAGTGCATGGTTTTGGGCTTCAAGAGCATTGTTCCAATGTAAAAAGGGTCCTAGTGGTCCATAAGTAGGGTTATAGAGGTAGGGTGCCAAGTTTAGAGGTGTATAATTGATACACACCATTCTACTTGAATAATATCCCAAAGGTTCACAGTTTTTAAACCTAGCTCTAATACCATATGTAAGATCCAAAATTCACATCAAGAGCATAAAGTCATTTAATCAAAAATTTAAATAAAAAGGTACATCACCAGCTAAACTAACTAGAAAGATATATATTTATGAGAGAGTCTATATCATAACCACAATTAACATATGCATCAAATAAGAAAGGAGACTAAAAGAAACTTACCTAGAGTGTAGCTAATAAACTTGCTTAATGATGAAGATGGTCAAGCTCTAGCAACATGATATTGCAACCAACAACAAAATGGGAAACTAAATTTGGGGGTTGACTCTCCTCCTAACCAACTCCTTATTTTAAGACTAAGATCCCCTTATCTCTCAATCAATAAAAATATGCTAGCCTACCTCACATGGATATTGTTATTGATCACTACCACTTTCCAAATAGAATAGTTGGCGTTTTGGAGGGAATGCGTGTTAACTCCATCCATGGCTATGCTCAATCAAAGGCTTCATACTTCATCCTTGAATTTATCGGGCCATGTATCCTCTATATTCTCATGGCTATTGAATTTGTTAGGATCTACATAACTCCTAGCTCACTTTTATGTGAGGTATGCCACTACCGTAACACAATTAATTCTTTGCAATTAAAGAGCCTTTAAATCCTTTGGGTTATAAGCATGTGCCTCAATATATTATGAGGAGGGTCATGTTCCTTACCCTGGTTCTTTGATTTCCAATACCCTTCATGCCCACATTGTAAACATATATCTTTGTCCATGTATTTGCCTCTATATAGAATGCAATAATTCATACAAGTGTGATATGATATGTACTCAACACCCAACTTTCCAGTAATTGCTTTGCCTCTTTGAAGTTGCTAGAGTGGACATTATCACTTGGAAATACCTTATCATTCAGTAACTTTCAATTAGTGGGTAATATAAATGTACATTATCATCAAGCATGCATAAAATCCCTTTGCATAGTTGATTATGAGACAAGATTCATTAATGTGTAGGGGAGTTAATGGTTAGTTACCTTAGTATTTCCAAGAAACACATGTTTGACCTACCATGCATTACTTTCAAGTTGTACAACAATATTATTGTCACTAATTGGGTAGACCTTAACCCATGTCCAAAGAGAGGGGTAGTGGAAGCAAATTTTAGGCTTTCAAAGAAGGTATTGGTGATATGAGCATCGTCTCCTACCTCATATTATTGGAATACATGTAAAACAAATGCCTCCATGGCATGGGTAGCCCATACAAAATTGTCCACACCAACCTATATATCAATGTTTTCATCCCCAACATGTGAGCACCTAGTGTTATTGTAGATGTTTTTAATTGGTGCCCTAGGATGTAGTGGGAATTGAATGGATGGTTGATTCAACCATTCTTGGTATGCTTCCTCTCAAAGATATGCTCATTTTATAACATTATCTTGATTTAACATTGTACTTTGGTGTAATGGTATATGATAAATAATTTGTTTGTCATCAAAATCTTGATTGAAAAATTATTGAATATTAAATCAATAAAAAAATTAAAGGGAAACACATATCCCCAAGAAATATACTGGGTACTTCCCCTCATTCTGAGGATGGTTCTCAGAGGAAACTTGATTCTATAGAAGCTCATGTATCTTTCAACATAGGGCTCAAGGCCATTACAACAATATACTCGTTAAGAGCTCAACATGTCACTTGTGGAAATTGGACTTGGGTGGGGAGGATAACAATCATTCCTCCCAACCACCCAAGATAGACCCAATTGACAAGTATTAAATCGTTGATATTATTAAACAAAATGCATTTACTATGTTCAAACATTAGACCAAACATTTATTAGAAGCGTGAATTTTTTTTCCAATAGAACGCATGCAAACAACCACTTTATAAAAAAATTGTTGTATTAAGCAATACATTTACATCAATTCCATTTAAAATCCAAAAATACAATTACCCAATGATATTTTTCTTATGCCCCAAGGGGGTGTCTAAATGTATTCCCAATGCAATTCATCTTTGACAAGCAGTTAGTGGTCTATGAAAGTTATAATTTATTAACAACTTGTCACTAAGAGATAAACTATGTATTGAATACACAACAACAAATTTGGATGTCATCCATTTTCATGAAGAACTATTTTTCATTGGAGTGTTCCTCAAATTAACAATGAGCACCTATAACTATTTTTGGACCCTGCAATGCTTCCATGAGTGCATGGACAACCATTTATATATAATAGGTTCCTCCTATTAAAGTTTACAAGAGCATAATCATTCATGCACATACTTTACATGGAAATGCATGTTTGTATTTAACAATATTCAAGTAATCAAATAGACTATAAATAGGACCACAAAATGGCATAAGTGCTACTAAATATTTGTGAGGAATGAATACATGTGAAAGATAAACAACTCAAGATTTACAGGATCTATTTTAGACTTGGTAATCATGTAATTATTACCACAAAAGGAAAAATTGATCCCCACATCGGCCACAGGTAGGGAACATGGCCAAGTGACATATAAAGCATGGTTGTAACTGATTTGGTATTTAATTTGTATATGGACATGAAGAAAGAAGTCATCAATACCCTCCAACAATTGAATTGACCTTGGTGTGTACTTGGACATTTTTGTTCTCAACTTGAACAACTTTTTGGATCTCCCAATAGAGATGTTTTGGGTAGTATTTATATCATACTTTGTCTCACTAGAACTCTCAGTTGACTCAACAGAAGGAGGGAGGTTGGTCAATCTAGGATGAAACATAATTTATTTGGCTTCCAACTTTTCAAAAAAGGAGCATATAGAAGTGTTCCTAAATGTCTTTTCTATATCACCTATTGGATCCTTGACCACAATGGGAGGTATTAGATTATAAACTATAGGTAGTCAGTGATTAATATAAAGGGACAATGTGACATGACCGGGATTCGCCTCCAACCCTTTATATTCACAGTAAATTACCATTGGCTCGGGATGGTTGCTAGAAGATAGAATGTTATAATTAACGAGGTAAAGTGGCTCTTAATTTATGCCTACCATTTGTTTGTGGTGTTTTTGGACTAGTGAAATATCATGTACATCCAAACTCAAGCTTGAATATGGATCCTACAAAATTTGATGCACAGTTATTCAAATGCACATGCAAAGGTAGCATAAATTCAATTAAATTATAAAAAAAAAATATAATATGGACTTATTGCAAACGACAAGGAAGAACTTAATGAACTTGGAATGAGTTGGAATCTGAATAATTGGTCATTTGGTATTATCACCTGTTTTTTTCTATACATTTGAGCCAAAACCACAATCAATATGTGTCTACATTCTTAGAACAAAGTTTGGGAAGCATGTAACACTATAACTTCAAACAGGATTTTAAGTAGATGGCGACAATTTAAGCATCATTCATATAATTTCAAATTATACATTTTCCCATCATTAGCGTATGGATAAACACTACATATCCTATGGAGTATTGTAAATCTCTCGCATATCCAAGAAAAAGTACAAAGTGATACATAGACTTGTTGATAGAAAAAGACCCCCCAGAAAGAGAACAAGGGAGCATTAGAGACTAACCTATGCTAGAAGAGAACCACGAGGAGTGCATGGGAATAAAAAGATGAAACATTACAAGATAAGGAGAAAGGGTTGGGTCATTGTGTTTCCCTGAGAGGATCCTTTATGCCTTTTTTCTTATGAACATCAATCCAACTAGAGGAACTGATAGGCTCAGCAGCCTTCGCCACCAAAGCCAGATGGTCTAAGGAAATACCAGAATATTGAGTTGCGGAAGCTAAGGGTGTTTCCTTGGCACTGTCTGAATTATCCAATTCATGAGGACGTTTTTGAGTCCCTGAGGGTGGAGCTGTGGGCATGATTATGTCATTTGATTCATCCTTTTCGAGGGGAGTGTGCAATGGATGAACTGTAGGATTCAGATTCATGATTTATGAAGCTTCAGGATGTTGTGTTGAATCCAAAGGTTGGTGTTTTGGGTCTGCAGATGGCTACTACGCATTTATTGGAGACTGTTATGGTGTTGTAGAAGGTGGAAGATTTGGGGCATCTTTGTGATGATGCTTGTTGTCATATGAAGAGTTCAAGCGGATTTTGTGATTTTCAGGGTCTTGCCAACCATTATACCTTTTTCGATCTCCATGGGATGAGAATGGGGTTGGGGATAAAGGACAAGTTGCATGAAGGTGCCCTATTTTCTAACATGAGTGGCACCTGAAAGTAGTGTTCTCATAATCGACCAGTTGCATGTAAGGATCATCCTCAATCCAATCTATAAGAATTCTATCCAATAGGCCTTGACTGAGGTCGATTTAAACACATATGTGGGTGAAAGTGATGAAGCATTTTTTACCTACCCTTTTCTGAGCTCCAAGGTAGGTAAAAAAGATGGAGTATAAAAATGAAAAGGTAAATTGGGGAGTCTTACCCAGACTGGTATAGTCATAGCAGTCATAGTCAGCAAGTTGAAATCAGAGAACCATATCTGCATGGAAATACCAGATCTTCCCCAGAACCATGGACCTTTCTCTAGCACGCGTTGGCAATCTACCTTTATGGAAAAGTTAACAATGAATAACCCTTTGGAGCAAAAGAACAACTCATGACTTAATGACCAGGTCTTATTTACCCATTCTCTTAGCGTAGAATTCGAGGGCCATATTTCATTGAAACGACAGATAAGGGATTTTTTCTGGTAGATATATGCAGAGCCATAAACATGCGGATCTTCGACCTCTTATGTTGGAGGTTCTACAGACTGCTCCACAATGAAGGCAAAGCCAAAAATATCTTTTACTCTACAAGTTTCATCCTTGGACCCCAAAGGAGCATAAATCCATGCTTTCACGGTGTTCTTGTAAGAGCTTGGATGAGTTGAGAATGGCGCTCATCCACGCAAATGAGAAACGAGTGAAATGGTTGCATTCGTTATATTCCCATAACCCCGCAGTAGACAGCCATCCACAAGTTGTAATCCTTCAAAGATTAGTCATTGAAAGCAAGGCAGAATACCTGTAGCCTGGTGGATCTAGGCTTTGATCTCAAAAATGGAGTTTGAATCCAGAGCATGCAAGCAGAGAGAAGAACCAGCGATGGTATTTACAAAAAGGGGAAATCATGCAGTAGTATCAGAGCAAGCCATGGCGCGATGTCTGGAATAAAGCCTCGATCTTCGATGGAATATGTGGTCGGAAGCGTCACTCTTAACTCTATTCATGTAACAAAGAGAGGGTTGAAGATATTGCGATCGAATCCCCATGACATAGTGATCATCCTAAATCTTTGCATTCAACGGATAAAGAGTTGGAGTCGGGATGGCCGTTGCGGCCATCGCTTCAACATCATCGGCAGTAGAAGAAAGTGCAGGGTGATTTTTCTTGAAGGCCGAGGAAAACCACTTTGCAGTGCTCTAAGTGATCAAATGGGAGGCCAAATCGATGTTCCTTGAGACCCAGGTAATGTCGCTCCTTCTGCTATCCGCGGTGGCCATTGTAGCCCTAACAATTGTGGTTGCATGGCATCCAGTCTACGGGCGTTCATATGGGGTGTTGCTCCTATGGTCGAAGTGGGAGGTGTGAAGCTTGTCGTCGGCTCCACTGCCTTTGTATGGTCATAGCTCCTCCTCCTTCGCCATCTCTTCTGATCCATGTCATGTGTGTTACTAAGTTGTATGCACTCCCTAACCCAAAAATAATTTTAGCCTAAAATTATTCACTTAGTTTGTAAAATGTATTTCATAATTTGTATATTTCATTATGCAGAACGTTTATTGATAGAACATTAGGAAAAAAAAAAATTAGTAATGACCGCGAGGGAAGTACTTCACAAGAAGAGAACATGGTAAGTTCCTTTAAATTTTAATATAAAAGTAATATTGGACGTTGCAAACTCTAAATATATCAAGTGTATTCAAAATATAATATTTAATTTAATTTTTTTCCAATGCTCCTTATGATTACATAAACGTGTATAAATACACGCAAGAGAGTAAAGTCACATCTATTAAATAATTGGACATGAATTAACGTTATAGTTTAAATAAATTAAAAATAATTTAATAAAGTTTATTAAAAGTCATCCCTCCCTAAAAAGCTTCATCCTCGAAGCATGGGTGTTACACATTATTTTGTCGTAATTGACAATGTTCACCTATTTTCCATCATCCAAAGTTTGAAAGTCGTGATCACTGAAGAAATAAATTTCTTTGAAAGACGCCATAATGTATTTAAAAACACTTTTTGTGAAAGTGTCACATGTTGCACCACTGCAGTATGTGACACTCTTAAGTGTCGCAAGTTGCACCACAACAACATGCTACAGTGTCTCATGTTGTTGGTTCACAGGGTGCGACACTGTTTGAAAGGGAGGAAAAAGAAATAATTCACGAAGTTTCTAGAAGAGAATCTTCAGATATGAGGTGTCCTCCGATCAGTTTGGATCTTACTTGTACTCTTGATTTGGGGGAGATCCTAACCTCCTCATCAATCTATAAAAGGAGACTTCTCTCATGAGAAAAGGTTAATAGTTAATGGAGAATAACTAGTAGTGAATAGTGGTTGATAGCTTTAGCTTCTTATTTGTGATTAGAAGAATGTTCTTTTGAATTGAGAGATTTGTGTGTCAAAGTATTCAATTGATGGTGATGGAATTCATGGAAGCAATGTGGGTATTGGAGCAATGAACCATTGGAAAGAGCCTCACAACACCAAGGCATTGGTTGTAACTCTTCCATTATTATTAATGTAGTAACATGTTTCCTTTCCTATAGAGATTGTTTATTGTAAATGGTCTTTATTACATTAATCCTTGGTCATTTGTATAGATTTGTCAAAATATTATTGTTTCTTTCATTGGTTAGCTTGTCTTCTTTTACATGTTTCCATTCAAAAACCTTTGGATCAAGCTAGGAGCTACAATTAGCGAGGACAACCGTAGATAAAAAGGTATGAGTCCTTACTTATCAGTATTTTGATTGTATGAATCTAAGGAAAGTAATATGATATGTGTTGTTTTGTTCTAGCTTTGGGTTCCCAAACTAGGGAGATTGGTCTATGTCCACATTGATTAATTTGTCTGATAACAATATTGGCGACTCCACTGGGGAAATAGTCCTTCGTATTTTTTCTCTTGGTCTTGTTTTCTTGCCTTGTTTTAGCTCTCTAAGTCATTGCCTGATATTGTTTGAGCATTAGATCTTGAAATTCACTCGAAACTTTCCATAAGTTTTTGTTTTTTTAAGTTTTTATTTATTTTCGCACCCTCCATTTGAGACGTATAGCAACATTGTTGCATTGTACTAGCCTATAGCCTACGACACTCTCAGTTGTCACACTATGTTGCACAGTAGCCTATGACACTTCTTGAAAGAACGAGTTTTTATATACTTGCCTTCCCATATTCAAGCTTTGGTTCTTACTGTGAATTTTAGGATTGTTTAACAGCCTTCTTGACAGTTTTAAAGTGTGATTTTGACCATTTGTTTCATTAATGAAATTTTTTCATTATTAGCTTTGTTTTGGAAATTTTTTGATTACTTCTGAAAGAGGTATAATCTCTTAGCTTTGTCTCTGTGTGTCTTTCATTCTGGATTTTGATTGTTGTAACCAAAGTATTTGTTTTTTTATTATCTGGTGAAAAGAGAGTTTTTTCTTTTTGTTGAATACTTTATTTTCGAAAACAAAAAACAAAAATTTACGCATTGCCTGGATTTCTTTTGCTTTTAAAGAAATTTGTTGCTTTTCTATTTAGCTTTATCTTTGAAATCCAAAGCCTAATTTCTTGCATTGCATTAGTTGGAGGGAATTTATAGTTGTTTTGAGTAGTAAATTTCTTAATATTTACGAAATTTTGGGACATTGTGTATTCGGGAATATTAAATTTTTTTCCCTCTCGTAATTTCCCTCTTGAGTAAACAACAGCCATAAAATCAACGCTAATAAAATTAAATCGAGATTTTTTTATTGGTAACAAACCAACATTAGATTAGTTGTAGGGCTTTGGAATAAGTGTTGAGGTTAACTCTCCAAAGCTACAAAACAAATTTAGAAATCTTGAGATAGGGAGAGAAATTTGTTTGCCACATCAATGTTCTAGGTAGCCCTTCTCACACAAGGGTCAATAACGAGGTCACATTGGGACCAGCAGAGTAATTAACCATGCTTTGTTGGTCTTGGTGGTGTGTTATACACATATTACATATGGTTTTGAAAGACACTTGGGGATAACTTGAGAGGAAACTCTCAAGGGGATTTCGGGTCTTAATTTTCCTGTCCTTGCATGTACACCTGATTGTCGACTGTTTCCCCAGACTTTTGTTGTTGTAAGTGGTAACCTTAGTTCCTTTTATCTTTAGGATTTATACACAAGGTGACGGTGAAGGGGAAATATTTTTTGTACCTGGGACAGACGTTGGTCAAACTCACTCGGGCTCCTTGGAGAGTAACCCACTCTATCCCTGCCCCTTCTCATTTTAATCTCACAATGTTGGATTTCATCACCAACTAGTGTGTCATTGTGAGAATCTTTTGTTTGTGTGTTTGTTTCCTATAATTTTTAGCGAGTGTTGTTTTTTTTCCCTAGAAAACCATAGGTATAATTGGTAATTGTTAGTTCATTTTACAGTGGTTGAACATCTTCAGCGTTCTCATAGAATGCAGGGTTTACTCCTTGAACTATCGAAAGTATCACAACCTGAAAACTCAAACATTGAGACTACACAACCTGAAACTATACAACCRARAAACAAATAACAATTTGAAACCGTAGAAGAATCTRAGGTAGTACAAACTAGAACTTTAGAACTTGAGGAACCTGATATTGAAAGCACAGAGATTGTYGWTCCTAAGCYTATTGAACCTGAACTTATTGAGCTTGAAATAGTAGAGAATTTTCCTCTGTCACTAAGTTTAGTTTCGATACCTTCACTTTCTAGTCCTCAACAAGATTTTCCTTCGACAATTTCCATATCCATCCCATCACCGGTAACTCCTCGAATCTCTATCATTTCAAAAAGGTTAGAATTAACTCCTATACAGGTTACCTCTCACGAGTTTGTCTCTTCGTAGACTGGTCTTGCTACTATAGAATATATATCGGGAGAGAGTTGTCTTCATTTTAATCCACCTATAACATATTTAGAGGGGCCTCTTCTTATCCAATTTCCTTCACCAATTGTATCTCCCTAGCAGGACAACACTTGGTATCAATCTTTAATTGTCGATAGTCGAACTCCATTTTTACATACACCATCATATTTTTTTAATGGGTCAACCTTGGATCATTCAACATCTACGGAATCCATATCAGGAAGTACCGAAATGAAAACCTCACCTCTTACTATGGATGGAAATTTTGTACACAGTGGATCTAATGTATCTTAAGATTTTGGTGGTCCTTTCGTACCTCCTAGGTATCAATCACTCAGCGGAACCTTTTCCTGAGCTTCGACCACTGCCTAACGTTTTCATTACCCCCCTTGGTCATTTGGTATGCCTAGTTCATCTAGTACGTCTATTCCAATTATGGTACATACCTCACAAACTAATGTTGCTTCTGGATCTATTCAACAACCCGGTTTGACGAGTGGGATGAGTGTTCCAATTCAATATTCTATCAGACTATATGTATCTTTGATCATTAGTCAACCATATGTGGGGACATATATGCCTTTGAATGTCAGACAATCTATTTTAGGATCTATTCCTACTTGGGGGGGGGGAACCTTTTGTAGGACCATCTTTTCCTATTGGAGGGAAACCTTTTGTAGGACCATATTTTCCTGCTTGGGGGAAACATATGTTAACTAGGATAAATCCTCCTCTTGGACAACAAACTCCTATTGTAAATTTCCCTTCCAGAATGTATCCTCCTTTTGGTCAACAACCCCCACTTGGCCAACAACTTCCTCTTGGTAAACAACCTCCTATTGGTCAACAACCTCCTCTAGGAAACCCCACTGGAGAACCCTCTCAATTAGGATTTACACAACCCACTAGTACCCAAGTATTTAATGGTGCTTCATTCCATGGAATGGAAAGCACTCCATCAAATTTACCTTAGGCCAGTGGGGCTAGTGGAACTCAAGTTCCTATTGGCCAACCTTTCCACAGATATACTCCTTCAGCTCATGCTACTAGTACACAAACGATGTTGGAACTCAAATGCCTGGTGCACCAACATATTCTCAACAGGGATATCCTCCTCCCCCGGGAGCTAATCCTCAAGCTTCTTACCAATATCCCACGTTTCAAAAACCTTTGTTTAATCGATAGTTACCATTCTTGGGAACTTTAGAATTACCAAACCTATCGCGGTTAATAAATGATCCCATTTTTCATTCTCCGTTTTGGTCACATATCCCTGCCAGATTACCAAGTGATATTCCAAAGTTTGATGGGAAACCTGGAGAAGATCCATCAAATAACGCCATGACTTATCATTTATGGTGTTCTTCAAATTCCTTAAATGATGATTATATCCGTCTACGTATTTTCTAGCTCTCTTATTGGAAATGTTGGTAAATTGTATATAGAATTACAATGAGGAACTTTTCAAGACTTTAATTCATTAGCAATAGCCTTTTTGACCCATTTCCAACAACCAATTCGTTATGAAGTTGGCATAAAAATTTTAACCTCATTACGACAGTTGACATCGACTCATATTTCTGATCATATCCATGAATGGAGACATAGACATCGTTTGATAAAAGCCAGTAAACTAGACCAAGTGTTGGAATATTGGTTTATTAAGTCCTTACTACCTCCTATTTCCTGCAATGTCGCTATGGGTGGCATTGTAACAGGGGAGAAAGCTATCACTCGTGATCAGTATTTAGACCTTGTTTATTAACAATTTGGCACGTTATATGATCTAATTTTGTAGTCTCTTCGCCCATAGACTAAGCCAACTATTGTACCTCCTACAAAATCTCACGTCGTTGATGGTGTGGTAAGTTTTTTTTACCCAAGACTCTACGAGTAAACCTTCTATTCAATCTAACCCTAAGGTTACTCCTATTGCTACAACTCAAAACACTTTGCCTCTTGCTACTACTCCTAGTAAAACTTCTGAGATTAACATGGTCCAATCCAAAACCACTAGTAAATCTCAGCAACTTGAAAGTAAGAAAAAGGGCAAAGGAAAAGATAAGAAAAATTCCCCAAAATAGGATAAACCCAAAACTCAACTTGTTGAGGATATGAAAAAGCGCAAGGCTAAATATTCTTGTCTCATTTGTGAAGAAGACCATTATAATAAGGATTTTCCACATCGTGTCTATGTTAATTGTTTTATTAAAGGAACTTCGACTGCACCTATCATTTTGACAAATCCTTTCCCATCCCAGTAGACTCAAATGGTTGCGCAAGATCAACCCTTTGCCTCTGGAATCTCTTATGAACTTATATGTCAAGAAAATATTGAACAGGTTTTTGTAACAACACGAACCAAAGACTATCCTCCTTCCAATGGAAGTGTTGTTGATCATGCTTCTACCTCTACTCCTACATCTACATCTACTTCACCTACTATTGGTCCTCTTCAAATTGATCAACCCAGTTCTGACCCAGTGATCCAACCACCTCCAAAAGGTGTTGTTCGTAAGTCGTCTTTTAACCCGCACGTGCGAGCTACTCAAAACTACAATATTGTAGAAGACTTGGCTCAAGCACCCTCTACGATCTCGTCCCTCAAAGTCCTTCAGAATTTCCCTATGCAATGGATATCATTGTTGTCATCTATTGGTGGAGTTGATCCAACTGATGTGAATATGGTAGTTTTTTATTTCAAAACTCATCTCCCAAGACTTCCACACTAACTTTCTTTTGAAATCCAAGTTATTGTGTGAACAAAAATTGTTTTTCATATTGTTATTATTAAAGGAGCCTCAACTTGCATAATGTCCGTTAGTTGTTGGAAGCTTTTTAGTTCTCCTTCACTCAATCAATTTCCTACTACATTGAAAGCATTTGAGGGTAGAGTATTTAAACCCTTTGGAGTGCTCAATGCATTTCCAATCAAATTAGAAGGTAAAATAGTTAATGTTGAGGTAGAAGTGGTCGATGCACCCCTCGACTATAACCTTTTATTAGGCCTTAGTTGGATTTATAAAATTTTCGTCGTGGTTTCTACCTTGTTTCGTGTACTTTGTTTCCCTCATCAGGGAAAAATAGTCATGGTAGACCAACTTTCCGACTTTAATTATGATTCACGCATTGGTAATGTCCCGTTAATAGAAAAAATCGCATATGCTTACGAGGATTTTGGAGTGGGTCTTTTAAAAGATTCATCACTAATAGGAATTTTTTGGCTCCCACCATCCGACATTTCTCCACTCCCACCACCTGACATTTCTCTTGTTGTCTCTCAGATAAACATGATTTTGACTAGTGCTAGTAGTCCCCTTGAGTCATATGATCCTTGGATAGTACCCATTCCTACACAATATGTGAGATACAACGACAAAATGTCACTTATTCCCATTGAATTGACCTATCAAACCATCCAATCTTCCTTTGTGGCCATTTCTGATACTGATCACCGAACAAGTCCGATTTTGGATGAATACTCTCAATCCTCTTAGATTATTTCTACTACATCTCTTGATCCTTTTGATGATACTTTCCCTACTGATGAAATCATCATGGATATTATGTATTTGAAGGACACTCCATGGGATGATGGTCATCATCATTCCTCATTTATCCCTAAGCTCGAGACTCTTGAGAGTCATTTAGCATCTTCATTTCCATCTGAGGAAATTGATAATTATCGAACTCCCATCTTAATCCATGATGTTTTATTTGAAGGGAATTTAGGGAATATCTTTGTTACTATGCCCATAAATATTTTGGTAAATATTGAGGTCTCGGAAAACATTCATATAGGTTCCTCTTTTTCCTCTGATGAAATACGAACTTATACA
>SNQJ01S0017252.1:0-12256 GCA_010110895.2 Picea sitchensis
TAATTTAAGTTACGTTCCCGAAAATGGAAGGCATTTAATAATGGGATAAGATATTTAATAATGGGATAAGATATTAGGTAGGAATTTAATGAAAGGAAAGTCGGTGAAGGAGGGATAAGGGGGGATGATGTTACGGGAGTTGGGGATGAATTGGGGGGGAGAGCGGAGAATTACAAGAGTGAAACTTGGAGTGGAATTTACACAGTGCACCGGAGGTTGCTGGGGGTTTTGGGCTCGGAGGGCTAGGATATCCGTTGATATCCTAGGGCTAGGAGCTAACTAGTCGGCAGGGAGGTTGGTTTTGGGTTGTGTTCTAAAGGAGCGGGAAGGAAGCAAGCAACGAGCAAATAGTAGCATCAGGTTCAGGTAAGAATTATGCATTGTTTGGAATTAATTTGTTATTAAATCTTATTATATTGACGAAAATTGCATGCAAATGAGTTAAATTAGTAAAATTTCTTGAATATTATGGAAATTACTGTTATTTCATTACTGTGTTATGAAATTAGTTATTTATCAAAATAAATTGATGTAAAATTTAATCCGGCTATCACATCTTTCTGGACTGCAACATTTTTTGGTTTATCTCCTTATGCATACCTCCAACCTTCAAATTATTTTATCACTTTTCTTCCTTTTCTATTTTTCTATTTTTATTTCTATAATAAATTATAATGCAAGCACTATGATACACAGAATATGCATTGATACTAGTGCATAGAATTCCAGTTACCCCTATATAGTTTTATATGACTACCATTAACCAGTCCTTCTAAATCTTCTCCATTCAGTTTCTCCAACTGAGAAGCACCTGCATCTATCAAAAACCAGATCACCTATGGTCCTAACCAATCCATATAGAACTTCCATGGGTTTTGCAAAAGCCTGTTGTCATAAAGTAACATTAAGTTTCCAATCTAAAACTTCTTTTGTTTAATGTGCCTTTCATGGCATGCTTTCTTGCGTGCTTTCGATACTTGTTGTTGGAAACCCATGAAAAATCAGTATTATTAAAGTTCTACTAGTTATGATAGTATCTTCTCCATAGTGCCATTATATGTAAGCTCTGCCATCACAAAAATGCATATAGTCAATACAATAAACTCCACAGGCATCATAGATTCTTGACCATACATCAATCTAAATGGAGTATGTATTTTCAACTTCTTTCTTGTAGTCATATATTCCCATAACACTGCCGGAATTCTCAAGTCCCAATCGTCTCAACTTACATTACAAAAATTCATTAATGTTTGTTCTAGGATCTTTTTGAATTCTGATATTGTCCCATTTGCATGAGGGTGATGCATGGTGCTCTTATGATGATGAATATGAAACTCCTATATAAATGTTGTAATTTTCCTATTCAAAAAGTGAGTTCATTGATCACTCATAAGTATTCTTTGGAATCCAAATATTTTCATCATATTTTCAAACAAAAATGTGCAACTGTCTTTGTGATGCAATCCCTCACTAGTTCTTCCTAGCCCATCTAGTTTAGTAGTCTGTCATAGTAATAATGTACCTAGCTCCCAACCTCTTAGTTGTTGGATTAATTGGCCCAACAAAGTCCACTTCCCATTTATCAAAATATTTTAATGTATGTTGTAGTACTAAGGGCATGCCATCTCTCTTGGAAGTCTTCCCCAGTCTCTAAAACACATCATAACTCTGACATAATTACTTGGCATCTTTATGCAAGGTAGGCCACCACAATACTGAATGCAAAATCGTCTGAGTTATTTATTTTCTTGCATAATTTCCTCCTAAAAATCCTTCATGCACATATGACAAGATCATATTCCTTTCATTCTCTCATATACATCATTGTAGAATACCAGTTGCACCTAACTTGTATAAATTTCCTACTATCACTTGATTATGTTTTTCCTTCACTACTAATTGTTTTTTATGCACCACTGTAAAGTCTGGTGGGGATACTCCTATAGTCAATAACTGAACTATGTCTTTAAAATAGTCATAAACCATTTGAATTGAAAATAAGTGTGCATTTGGTCAACCATCATCCAAGTTTCCTGCATCTTCACCTGACACTATGTGTGATAAGTGATGTGGTCCTAAGTTAAATTTCCCTAGTTTCACGATCACCTCAAAGTCATATTCCTGGAACAATAGTATCCATATGCATATAATCTCCCACAATATTGGCTTGTTAACTAGGTATCTCAACAAAAAATGGTTTGTATACATAGTAAAGTGAGATCCCAAAAGATATTGTGTGAACTTTTGCAAGGCATACACCATGGAAAATCCTTCTCGTTCTGTTGTAGTATAGTTATGTTTTGTAGATGGTAAATTCGTACTCACAAATGCAATCAGATGGTCTAAATATTCTTCTCCAATATGTGACAGGACTATTCCTAATGCTACATATGCCACATCCACATGAACATGAAACTCATTCCAATATGGGAATATCAAAATTGACATTGTAACCAACTTTTGCATTAATATGTGCAAGCTCTTTTGGAATTCCTCATTCCACTAAAACTTGACTTCCTTTTTCAAAAACTTCTCCATAGGGGCTATGATATATGCATATCCTCTGATGAAATTTCTATAGTATCATATATGACCCAATGTGGCTCTCAATTGTCACAATGAAGTTGGTGGTGGCTAGTCAACAATCACAACTATGTTTGTAAGGTCAACTAACAATCCTTGTTTACACACCACATGGCCCAACAATATTCCAAAAGGTGCACAAAAAATGCATTTTTTCAAATTCAAGAAGATCTAGTACATCCTACACCTATCCAACATTAAGTGCAACATTTAAACATGATCTTTCGACAGAAAAAATATTGTCCAATCATCTAAGTATAATTAAAAGAAATTATGAATGAACTCTTTGAAAGTTGTGAAAAACACTATGGAAACTTTTGTTGTTGCATTCTTCAATCCAAAAGGAATAAATGTGTACTGGTAACAACCCCATTATGTCACAAAAGAGGTAGTATGTATTTCTTTCTCTGCAATCTTGATAATAGAAACTTGGCGGTGATAATAGAAACTTTAAATTCCAAAGCACACCGTAGTTCTACAACGAATACTGAATTCTATATTCCAAAATTGCATAATAAAATTGTAGCTACTATACAAATTCATCTCTATATTACATAATAACTCTACATCAAACCTACCCATTTTAATCCATAGTTACAAATAGTTCTGCAATGATGTACAAACTCTAATTTACAATTTACTTTTACTACAATAAATTTTTCAGAAATAAAATGTCGGAACCAAAGAAGATGGAGAGTTGACTATGTCCTTCAAGACTTGCACTCCTTCTTTTTTTCCACTTGCTAATCATAAAAAATTCATTGGTACCTCTCAGTCAATGCTAGGGGTACTCTTCTGCCCCCTTAGCCACTCTTTCTACAAGCTTGGTATCCCAACTCTCACAAGTAAAACACATTCCACAAAATTTTTGTTGCATAACATTACCAAGAATAAGTGATATTGATTTCCCTTTTACACCATTTGTTTTATAGAAATTTGTTCACTAACACATGTCCTCGTGCACAAATAATTAACTTTTAATATTAAATTAATTATGATTATTCACCCACACACTTTTCACACTCTCCCCAAGTTCCACAAGTAATTACCTTTTTTATTTTATTTAAAAAGCCAATTTCCCTCACATTCCCCAATGTATTCATATTTTCACTCTTAGTTGTCCGTTTGTTCCTCAAATTCTCATTTAATGAGTGTATTCTAACTAGATCTTAGTTGGAGTTTGATTAGGAGTCTTGTTATAGTTAGACTTAGTGTAGTTTGACTCTAGATAGTATTCTATGTGTACACCTATTCTCTCATATTATTATTTCTTCTATTTTTAAAAATATATTTTATTAATTTCATGCACACATGTGCATTTTATCCAACCTTTAAATTTTATTCCCCTTTTTCATAGACTTTGGTTATATTATCAAATATTTTAACTTATGTCATAATTCATTTAGTCCTTTATTTAAATTTATACTTAGAATTAGTCTTAGACCTAGGATTATACTTTTGTTAGGCTTTATAAAAGAAAAATTGTATCTGGAAGAATCGACAACTGAGTTGTCTCGTACTTGCGTGACATGGGGTCGATTATGATGACTACCAATATAACCTCCATGTGCCATACGTATGCCCCTTCCACAGGCATGGGAAAGTCAGGGGGATTTGAGCTCGGAACCTCAACAAACATAACACTTCAAATCACAACACTTTCCAATTGAGTTTCCCCTTGGGGTATTTTGTTAGGCTTTATAATTAATAATTTACTATTTAATTAATTATTTTATTCTAAAAAGGTCCAATCATTTCAATGTTTTCTAGGCTACCTAGATTTATTGACTCAATTTTAAATTACATGATGTTCCGTTCAAGACTGACCTCAGTGCTCCAAGGGTACTACTTTCCTTAGACTAGTTTTGGAATGTTGTTCGACCCTTGGAATCAACACTCCATTCGATCGAGCTTGTGAGGGACTAAGGGATTCTAAGGAATAAGGATTCCTCCTTATTTCATGCCCCTTAGAAATCTTCGTGAGCAACTATCTTAGTCTTCCCTCATGACATCGTGGACCTCTTGAACTAGGTAATCGTTAACCTACCATTTAGGCCACAACGAGAGTGATAGTAGGCTATAACAGGGATGTTTCCACACCTCGCCCTCAATGTCTGGTTTCTTTTCATGACCCCTTTACTCCTTATGTGAGTTGGATTAACAAGCATTTTCAAGACTGCATCCATTGATATAAGCATTGTCAATAATCCATATAAATAAATCATTCTGAAATCAATCATATATCACATGTGCGTAAAATGAAATACTCAAACAAATACAATCCACTCCCTGACTCAATCTGGAGTTTAAGGAAGTCCATTGATGCAATCAACATCCATAACATGTCATGTGTCTTGCACACTCAGAAAAATTCAATAATAACATATGCCAATACATATACACCACAATAACAATAATTCATAATACATCTTCATTATCATGTATAATACATAATCGAAACAAAATCACAATGTACAATAATCAGATCACTTGCATGCAATTGTCCTCAATGAATAAGTCAATAAAAGTATGCTCAGTAGAACAACATGTTACATACACCACCTCTTGTTTAAACTTCATCCTGAAGATCATACAATATATAATGCAAGTAAATAAGTGTATCTGACATCGATCTACATATCTAATCTATCAAGCAAGTGAGGAAAGTGTTGACGCATCTCATATGCATCCTCCTAGGTAGTCAAGTGTGTCTTGTAGTTGTCTCACTAGAACTTGACTTGATCGACTATTCGACATCATAGTTGTCTAATGTGATGGTCTAGAATGCGGATTGTCTCCATCATGAGAGAAACCTCATCCAATACCTGCAAATAAATCGTGTCAATAACATGTGACGGAACACTAATATAATATCGCAAACCAGATACATGAAGTACATCATGCATATGCCTCAATGAATCAAGAAAGGCTAGTCGATAAGACAGGAGTCCCTTTCTTTCCTCAACCTCAAAAGGTCCCACATATCTAAAAGAGAGTTTAGCACCCTTCCCAAACCTGATCAAACTCTTTTGTGGTTTTACCCACAATAAAAATCTATCACCAACCTCATAACTATGGTCAATGTGATGCACATCAACATAACTCTTTTGTTGATCATGTGTTTCTTTAATCCTCTTTATTATTTATTTCATATGTTCTTCCATTTATGGGATCACTTCCAGTCCTATATAGACCCTATCCTCAAGTCGATCCAAACTCAACGACGTCTGACACGGTCGCTCATAAAGAAACTCAAATGGTGCCATATTAATCATACTCTGATAATTGTCCATGTATGCAAACTCTATTAGTGGTAAGAAGTATTCACAAAGTTTATGTTTGTCCATTACATACATACGCAACATTTCCTCCAAAATTTGGTTCATTCTTTATGTTTTTCCATCTGTCTCTGGGTGATATGTTGTACTAAAATTCAGTTGTGTTTCCAAGGCCTCCTAGAAAATGGTCCAAAACCATCTTGTAAAAACCAATCCTCGATCAGATATGATCTGTCTTGGTACACCATGTAACCTCACAATCTCACTAACAAAAAATCTAGCTATGTCTGGTGCCTGATACGTCGTACGCACTGGAATAAAATGTGCACTCTTTGTTAGAGTATCAACTACAAAAAAAATTGAATCGTGTCTCCTTTCCATCAGTGGAAATATAATAATGAAATCCATTGAAATGACCTCCCATTTTGATTCAAGATTAGAGTGTGGTTGTAACAATCCTCCCAGATGTCTATGTTCATCCTTCACTTGCTGACATTCTAGACATCTCACCACCTAATTTACTATGTCTTCTTTCATTACTTTCCAAAAGAATAAAGTCTTAAGGTCTTAATTCATCTTCATGACTCATCGATGAGACATGTATACTTATCGATGAGATTTTCTTAGAATCAAACTTCTTAATTCGTCGTTAGGAGGTACATAAATTCTTTTTTTATACCTCATCAATTTGTCGTTGTCAAAAGAACAACCTTCATACTTCAGTACCATCATGGTATCTTGTCCAATACTATTCTTAACTTTCTTGTACCTATCATCATCAATATGTAAGGCTAGAATATTTTATCGAAGATTCATCTTAAGCGGTATTACCGAGAATATGTGTGGTCTACATAATATGCGTGGTCTCCTACTATACACATCTCCTACTCTATTCAATGTTCCTTTAATGTAAGAAATTTTAAGGTCATATTTGCTAAGAAATTATGAACAATGCCTCTGTCACATGTTCAAGTCACTCTGCGTAACTATATGTTGTAATACACAATGATCAGTCCTTAATTTAAATTTTCATGCAATCAGATAATGTCTCCAAAATCTCAAGGAATATACAATTGCTAATAACTCTAAGTCATGTGTTGTGTAGTTTTCTTCATGCTTTCTCAATTTCCTTGAAATGTAAGTGATCACTCGACCTTCTTGCATCAAAACTCTACTTAATCCTTCCTTGGATGTGCCTGTGCATACCAATAATTCTTTGTCCATTTCAGGGACCTTCAGTATCAGCGTTGTTGTCAACAACTCTTTCAACTTTTGAAATCCTTCCGTGCATATCTCTATCCAAACTAAATTTTTGTGTTTCTTCTACAATTCCATGATTGGATTTGCTATCTTTGAAAAACCCTTGATGAATCGTCTGTAATATCTTGGTAAACCCATAAAGCTATATACTTATTGTAAGTTTTTCGGTTCTCTCCATTCCGTAATGACCTCTAGTTTCATTTGATCCACAATGATACCTTAACCAGATATGATATGTCCCAAGTAATTTATCTTTGATTAGTAAAAATAACATTTTGATAGATTCCCATAAAATTTGTTTTCTCTTAGACACTGTAGAACCAATCTCAAGTGTTCATCATACTCTTCTTTCATCCGAGAGTAAATCATTATTTCATCAATAAATACTTGAACAAACTTGTCCAAGTATTCGCGGAACACTCCATTAATCAAACTCATGAATACCCCCAAGGAGTTCGTCAAACCGAACGGTAAAACTGTAAAATCATAATGTCTAAATCTCGTCTTAAATGCGATGTTGGGGATATCTTCCTCCTTAATCCATAATTGATGATATATCGATCTCAAGTCAATCTTCAAAAACACCATCGCTCCCTTCATATGGTAAAAGAAATAATTTATTCTTGGCAATGGATATTGGTTCTTGATTGTTGATTTATTCAATTGATAATAGTCAATACAAAGTATCCATGATCCATCCTTATTTCTCACAAAAATATCTAGCGCACCCCAACGTGACACACTTAAACGTATAAGTCCTAATTCCAACAATTCCTTCAATTGCATTTTCAACTCCTGCAATTCAATTATTGGCATCTGATATGGATTTCTCTCTATTGGTTCAGTTCCAGGTTTCAATTCTATTGTAAACTCCAACTCTCTCTTAGGTGGTAAACTTGCTGACTCTTCTGGAAACACGTGTACAAATTATGATACCTACAGGAAGGTTTTATAATCCTTTTGCCTCTCCCTTTTTGTTTAACGCTAATAGTGTATATAGTTTTAATCCCTTGTGCATACTGTTTTGTAACTATGGGGAATAAATAAACCTCAAGGCCACTACCTGGTTTCTTCCTACAATCACTCTATTCTTCCCCAAATCACCTGTCAAACTTAACCGTTTTGTCTTATAGTTAAGTATCACATCATATCCTTCTATCTAGTTTAGACCAATCACTATTTCATAAGATCCTAATATTGTGACATAAATATCTACCTTCGTTACAAAATTTCCCAAGTTAATGTTACAGTCCGTAACCTTTCTTCCAGCTTTTTGTTTGCTACCCAATGTCATTTATACGTATCCAAACTCATCCTTATCGACTCCCTTTACCTTAATTTTCTTTAGCACTACACTAGAGATAAATCTCTCTATAACACCTAGATATATCAAAGTACTAAAAGTTTGGTCGGTGATTGTACCTGATGTCTCGAGCACATTGGATTGGTGCTCGCCCTGGCGGTTGTTCACCACTACATGAATATTGTGGGAATTACCAAAATATCCAAAGGTAGTGGGTCCTGATGATGAGGAAACTCTGGCCTTCGCAACCAGACAATCTCACTAGTCTTTTGGCTCTCCACATGTCCAACATCTAGTCTTCATTCTAGTGCTCCTGGTCCCTGAGGTAGAAGTTGTTTCCATAAAAAATTGTGATCCTGATTTGTTTTGCTAAACATGCATAAACTATTATTGATGTTGCGGATGATTTTGTTACTGTTGTGGTTCTGTTTAAGGAGTCCTCTTTGGAGGGGTTTGTTGTCTCGGTGTTGAGAACATATGTCCTCTTGGTGTATCTCAATGCTTATAATTCTATCTTGCTGATGTCTGATGGTGTTGCGCTCCTGATGTCATATTTCTAGTCAGTCTAGAAGGAGTCATGCGCTGACCTCCACTGTTCAATTCTTCCTCAGCTATGAGGATCTTCTGAACTACATCGTGCAATGTATGAGGCATTAGGATCCTCTCCTTTGCATGAATGTTGAATTTAAGGATGAGCATAAACTTATTGACCTTTAAATTCTCCTTGTTCAGGTGTGGAGTATACCTAAGTAGCTCCGTGAACCTGGATTCATACTCCATCATCATATAACCACCATGTCATAAGCTGTTGAAATAATTAAGATGGTGCTCAATGAATTCCTCAGACAAATACCTCTCCCAAAACCATTCCTCGAACAACTCTCATGACACGTCTTCAACGACCATGTTTAGTTGAGGTAGGAGTTTCTTCCACCAAATTAGAGCACTCCCTTTCAGTTGGAAGACCTCCATGCAGGCCTTCATGTTAGAGGTGTAATAATGAAGTGATAAGCTCATCTCCAAGTTATCCAACCATGCCTTGGTGGCTAAGCCATCCATGGAACCCTATAATTTTGGAAACTTCACTTTCACAAGTTCTATGTGTATGCTACTACTACCAACTAGAGTGCTTTGTGAATCCTCATTGGGCACAAACGCTCTACCCACATCTTGATCAAACAAGTTGATCAATGCCTCTAACATCCTCTTGAAGGATCTAGTCATACCTACCACATCTCTCACAACAACCTACTCCTTCTCAGTGGTCTTCTCATCTCCCTCGGGGTTAGACCCCTCTGGCATGGATACTATCGGAGGTGTCACACCTCTTCCTCCATCACCACATCGACTACTCCCCGTGAATCCTCTAACCATGATTACTTGCATGGACAATTTCAAAATTAATTAGTGATACATATTTAATAATTTATTTAACACAGTGGAAGGTGTGACGTTCCAATGTCACAGGGTTGAACTTCGCTCTAATACAATATAAAACAACCTCTGAGTTACGAGGATTTTTTTTTTTTTTTTGAAGCATCATTATAACCAGTGTTACAGAACAATAACATACACCAATATATATATACATTTTATTCTAATCCACATCATTACATAGCAAGAATTATTTACAACATAATTATACTAATAGACTAGTGATATCACCTCAAGATAAAAATATGTTTATCCGCTCAACCTACCCTACAAGGTTAGGACCTCCAAGACACATAATCAATGCTCAATTCTAGGATTCATCCGATTCATTTTGACCATTTTAGGTCTCAGGACTGACAACTATTCTCAGGAACATGGAAATATCTATTCCCGTAACCAACTCTAATCTACACTCAAGACTAAATATAATGTTAAGGTACTTAATCATAACACAATTTAGCTCATTATTCTAGAAAAACGTTTTCCTTCCCTTAAGAATTACATACATCATTATTTACTTATCATCTACATAATGTTCCTTCTCTTTAAGAATACTGCAATATCTTTATTCAACATTTAACAAATTTTTCTAACCTTAAGAATACAGGAAAATGAGTAATTATCCATTATCTAGACAGATGCACCTTCTCTATAAAATACAAAATAATTATTTTTCACTATCTATACAAATTTACCTTCTCATTAAGAAAACCAAATATGATTTATATTCAACATTAAACAAATACAAATTCACCTTCTCATTAAGAATACCACATGATTTATATTAAACATTAAAGAAATACAAATTCACCTTCTGATTAAGATTACCACATATGATTTATATTCAACAATAACAAGTTCTTCCCTTAAAAAATACCATTAAACCTTAATTATTCATTATCTAGACAAGTGTAACTCAAGAATTACATGGTAACCCATAATTATTCCATAAACAATCCTAACTTACATTTACATTCTAATTAGGAATGTACATTATACCAGATTTTCTTAATTACTAGCTCAAAATTTATTTAAAAAGCATTCTAATATAATGATTCTTTTGAACAAGAAAGGATTCTACCTTCTCTAGTTGTAAGTATTAATCGACGTTAAACATAATTTTGTTAATTCTTCACAATAGGGATTATTAAGTATAAACAATATAGGTCTAACAACCTTTGTATATCATCACTATATCGACAACTACACAGTGTCGATTTCATCTTCTGGGTTAGTAACAAATTGGATAAAGGTGATGTTAATTGATGTTTCTTTTTTATATATAATTTGAAAATTAACTTTTAGTCTAATATCATGCATTCCATAATAACAATTGTTTTTACTCGAACTAAACATTTTTTTCTTAACAGAATCAAAGGGAGATATGAATTACCAAGGTTGAAAATCAGTTAACTCTAGATTACTTAAAGATAAGGAGATATTGATGAATTAGTTACTAATATGACCACCCACATCATTGCATGCTTGGATGCACTGATTCAACTTGGCAAGGATCTAATAGTGATCTCAAGAGATACAATTGTAAACAAAAATTCCAATAGAATCGACGTGTGATTGGGAGGAAGTAAATGATATCCAAGCAATATCACTTCCCTTGCCAATTTAACGAAGGGATTTGGTCTCACTACACTAACTTTTTGGATGTCTATAATGAAATGTAGTTTAAACAGAGAGACTATCCAAAACTCGGGTGAAAAATGATTTGGTACTCTATTCCCCTTTCCTTCACTTACTGTGGAGTTTTCCAGCATGTAGGAGGAGATTAATGCTAAACAATTTCGAATTATGACATTGATAGAACTGCATTAAATTATTAAATTTCCCAGAAGAAAGTTAATAAACGACGATCATGAAGACTTCAAGTTGAAATTTTTCAATGAATACAACGACTATAGAATATCAAACTTCAGATGGTAAATCCGTTTTGTATTGACTCTAATCATTAATTATATAATCAACAATCTTAAGTAGAATTTCACGTCAGGGTGGAAATTATAGTTGCAACACTCATATGTAAATAAACACACTCATATAATTAAAAAATGCAACGACCCTAAATATCTAAGCTACAAAGTCACCAATTAAATTTTCCAGCGACCAACAATTTTTAAAAGAAAATGATCTACAAATTAAATCTTTAGCAACCCTAACAATTTCAAAATTGAATTACCAGATGCTTGACTGTAACTATAATACTTGCAATTTCTCAAAATGCAAAATCTTTTACCACGACCAACAATAGTTCAATTCAGATTTAATAAATTATACTATGGCCATACATATTTTAAAAACTTCCAAATTGAAAATGATATCACAGGACCCAACGATTTTCAACTTTCGAAATGCAAATAAACCTACAAGGCCATACAAACTT
>SNQJ01S0017252.1:16908-48297 GCA_010110895.2 Picea sitchensis
ATCCAGAGTAGAGGCCCAAGTGGGACCAGACTACTCTTCATGATGTAGGGGATCTTGTTGGTGATCTAGCTAATACTAGGAGGACTCAATATGATTTTGAGGAGCCTCCTCTTTCACTCACTACCAATGAACCTTTTCAACCCAGTAATCTTTTCTTGGTTTAGTATTCAGATCCACAGTCTTATGGCGAGGCTGCTGGAAATCCCTTTTGGGAATCCACCATGCAGGAGGAGTACAACTCCCTCCTCCAAAACGAGACTTGGGATTTGGTTCCCCTTCCTTCTAAAAGGAAACTTCTCATTGAAGATGTGTCTATAGGACCAAGAGCATAGCAGATGGACATATTAGAAGATTCAAAGCCAGTCTTGTAGCCAAAGTCTTTCAACAGGTGCATGGAATTGACTATGATGATACCTTCACTCCAGTAGCGAAGATGTATTCCATACAATTGGAACTTTCCATTACAACAACCAAGGGATAGTAATTCCATAAGATGGAGGTGAATCATGCATTTCTTCACGCCGATCTCTCTGAGGAGATCTATATGGAGTAGATAGAGGGATTTATGCAGGATTCATCTTTGTTCTTTCTACTGAAGAAGTCTCTTTATGTCCTCAATAAATATCTGAGGGAATGGTATGCCAAGATGGACTCCTACGTGTTATCCCATAAATTTGTACATTGTAATTCAAACCTGAATTTTTACCTTCTCAGGACGGTTGATTCACTTCTACTCTTAGTTTTGTATGTTGATGATTTGTTGATCATCGGTTGCTCGAATTCCACGATTGTTACAGTCAAGAGGATTATGCATGACAAGTTCTTGTTGATGGATATGGGTCCGCTACACTTATTCCTTGAACTCGAGATCATTCAGGATGCATCAGGCATCAAACTGTCTCAAGCCAACTATGCATGAGATCTCCTTCAGATATTTCACATGACAGACTCCAAGGCTTCTCTGACTCCTTTCCTATCAGGATTCAAAATTGAGGATGGTGGGGAAACTCCACTAGTTTACAACACACTATATGGAAAACTATTGGGGAGCTTGTTGTATCTCACACAGTCCATACCAAAACTCTCCTATGCAGTTGGCACAATGTCTAGGTTCGTGCAGGAGTTGCATGAGATACATTGGAAGGATGCAAAGTGTATCCTTTGATACATACATAGCATCATCACCTTTGGGATTCATTATGCAACAAACTCTACATTGGATCTCATCTAGTTCATTGATTCTGACTGGGATGGTGACAACATTGATCTCAATTCCACATCTGGTTACTTACTTAGTCTTTGTTCCAAGCCTATCTATTGGTCAAGCAAGAAGCAAGATGTTATTTCTCTATCTTCAGTCAAGGTAAAGTACAAATGGGTAGTTATCATAACCATTCAGGCTATGTGGCTGCAACATTTTCTCACTGAGTTGGGAATTTAGTTTCATCGGTCGATCATCATCTAGTGTGACAACTAGATAACTTTGAAGTTCTACAGAGATCTAGTTCAGAGGCAGTGAATGAAGTACATCGAGATCCACATGAACTACATATCGTACTTAGTACACGAGGGGATCATCGACCTGCAGTTTTGTCCTTAATAAAAATAGACTGCAAACATCTTCACCAAGACCTTCATTGAGAATAAGTTTCATTCTCTGTGTTGTTTTCTTGGAGTGAAGGACATAGTTGCCTAGAAACGGTTAGTTCTTTTTTTTACATACATTGTACCTTGCGGGGGGGGTTCCCATGAGTTTTTCTCTATTTCCTCTCTTTATTTCAACGTATAATTTATATTTGGGTGCCTAACATGTACTTGTTGTCAGGACCCATTCTTTATTTTCAACATAGTGATGTTCAGGGGGGGTTTTGGAGTTACTTCACACACACCTATGATTTATTTTCCTAAGTTTTCTCCTATTTTCATTAGTCATTATTCAGTCTCCTATATTTTAGGAAGAATATATTCTTTAGTTTTCACTTTAGTTTGATTAGTTGAGTGGAGTCTAGATGCTACATTGGGATTATCACCATGCAACATTGGGATCATCACCAACTAATGTGAATTGTCCTTGATATCATCACCAAACTAGCGCATTACCCATGATTCCTTGATCTCCTCCGCACTTCACTATGTTTCAGTCAGTTAACTTAAGACTAATAGACTATTTAACTCAGTCAAGTGGAATTTCACTCCCGTAACTCCCTAAGAGACTACACTAGGTGGAAATTTACTCCTGTAACTGTTGGTGTGTGTACAGATCACTCTAAACCACCACTATGGCATATTGTATTATCCTACTATGTGCAATGGTTGAGTTATACAGAGTATATCATGAATCAATTATCATTCATTCATTTGGTTAATGAGAATTCTTCCATTCTTTCTCTCTTGCTTCTCTTTTCTTCTATTTTCTCTGTAACCATGTATGTCAATTCCCAACTAGATTTATTATGTGTAGGTTCAACACATTTACAGACTCAATTTTTAATTATGCGACATACCCTTCAATATGAACCTTATTTCCCCAAGGGTACCACTCACCTTAGATTGGTTTTGGAATCTTTTCCGACCCTTGGAGTCAACACTCCATTCAGTCGACCTTGTGAGAGACTAATGGATTCTAAAGAATAAGGATTCCTCCTTATTTAAAACCCATTAGAAATATTCGTGAGTGACTGTCTCAATCTTCCCTCATGAATTTGTGGACCTAGTGAACTAGGTAATCGTTAACATTCAGTTTAGTCCACAACGTGAGTGCTAGTAGGATGTGGCAGGGATTCTACCACACCTCTCCCTCATCGTTTTTGTGTATGAACCCTTTCCTCCTTATGTGATTCGAATTAGAAAGCATTTTCAAGCCTGAATCCACTAACTAAGGATCATCATTATCAACATTGAACGTTACCTTGAGGTTTCTGGTCAACTCTTCCCAATCTCATGTTCCTCTACAAACTTCTAGTTATATGTACAAAATATTTGGAATTGTGCCCATAGTATGCACCACCAAGTGTATCCACTCTTGCTTGGATACTTTATTCCATGTCGCAATACACTATGTAGCATGCTCCATCGAACAACTCAATCATGTATACTTCTACATAGTATCTTCATTCTTTGTCCTGAACTTAACCTGTAGTAACTTTTTGTGTTGCTTCCAATCCTCTATTATGTCCTTATGTGTAGCCCACCATCTAGTTGGAGTTTCTTTCAACGCAACATCTGAATATAATAATATTTTTTAATATGATGTTTTCATTTCAAATTCTCTTATAAAATAATCTACATCAGTTAGTCCATCATACCTTGGAGGTTCAACTATTTCAGTCCCAATCCATTGCAGCACATGGGTAATCCAAGAACATTTTATTTTCCATACTTCATGTAATCTTTATTTCCAATTCTCTAGATATTTTTCTAAATTTGATGCACATGAACTAATAATTCTCTAACTAAGTACAACATCAGTTGTAGTATTCACATAATCATCCATCTGGACAGTCATATTATACAAGTTGTCGAGCAATTTTCCCTTTACTGGTTCTACACATATTCTTCCTTCATTAGGATCTGACGGTGCATTAGTATTCAAGTATTCTACTTCAAATATCATTTGTCTCTTCTTCAGTTCAATGATAGTATAGTTTTCAAAGGCCCAATCAAGCCCAAGAAGTGTTGGGTAAAGGGTCCTTCCATCTACTATCTCTATCACTTTGAAATTGACCACATTGCACACTCCATAAATGATAACAATTTTCCCTGTCAATATTCCAATTGAAACGATCTTATGTTGGTTTCCTAACCTATAATGAATAGGTGAAAAAATAAATTTTTCATTGGACCATCATCTCCCAATTTTTCCTTGAGATGAAATTCACATCATAAACTAAATCCAAAATAATTGTATCCATGTCATAGTTTGTTATTTTCACATTGAGTCGAAAATCCCTATTTGTTCTCTTTTTACGTTGCACCTGGTTCACTGCTTGGTGTGCAATAGGTATCACTTTTTATTAGGCACAATGGTCAATCATTCTACACAACATACTCAAATAAGACTCATATTTCATTATCTCTAAAACAAATTTCAGAAAACTATTCAAAGTTCTTACCTTGTCAACTCGTCTTTCTGAATGTTCATAGACTAGTTTCTTATCACACTTCAGTGGCACAATTGAAGTATATATTATCCATTCTACTCCAACCAATTATTTTATTTAATTCTTGTAGGTCTCTTTCTCTTTTCTTGAATCAAACAATGGAGAAGGATCCACTGCTTTCCTTACCCACTGGCATATTCTATTCCCTTGATCTGTCACATCCGCTCTGGTTTCCGTACCTTCGCGCGTAACTACTGCTATATTTAGATTTTCATCATGCTTTTCGGATACTATCATCTATACATTTTTGTTCCTCTTTTCTTTTCATTTTGAGATAAACTATGGATAATCCTTCATCGCATGGTCTAGTTCTCTACAATATGTACATGTCGTGTAGGGATTCGAGAAGTCGTGCATTAAATGTCTAGGGTGACTACAATTATAACATATAATAGGTTCTCTACCTGTGTTGAATCCTCCTCTTCATGATCAATTATAAACTCTTGGATTATTGTACAACGATTCTCCTCCTTTGGATTCTTCTCCATGGACTTGGTATGCGTCTACAATGCTCTTTTTCATCAAATCAAATGTGAGAAAATCCTTCTCTTCATGTCTAAAAAGCTTGCAAAAGTTACAAAATAGATTTATCATAGTACTCTAGCACTTCTACATCAATGGGAAATTATGAGGGTTGTGACCCACCTTCTTACAAAACTCGCACCATAGCCCTAATGGGTTCAGATCTCTTGTATTCAAATACTATTGAAAAGTTGGACATCCATCCTTATGATGACCCTTTTTTCTACATGTGATACACAAGATTCCTTCACACTTTTATTTTAACTAAATAGTAATCATGGCTAGTTGTGACTAAGCTTGAGATATCCTTGCATTATTTTCTCCTAGAGGGGATGATTCCAATTTTGTATAAATTTTCATAGCTTCTAACTGTGTCACAATCTTTTGTTCCATCAAAGGTTAGTGTATATGCAACAATAATCCTACCATAAACCACTCCTTGTGTTTTTCATCTAGAATATTGAATGTGAGTTGATCCTTTAGTATATTTAATCTTTGATCATAGTCCCACATTGATTCATTTACTATCTAATTGATATCATTCATCTTTGTAATTCACTTTGACTGAGACTTAGGCTTTTGGAATTATATCAGGAAGGCTTTTCCTACCTCTACCAATGTTCTCATCTGACCCATAGGTGGAGTATTATGATATTTCACGTGTCATAATAGTGTGTGATCTTTGAAGGTTGTTTCCAACTGCGCAATCTTCACATCATCATATTAGATGTTCTTCACAGTCCATAATGTGTCACAAAAGAACAAATGTTGTTCTGGGTATTCTGAATCATCCCCTTGAAAGAGACGCATCCTTCAATTGGTATCTACTCCTGCCATCATGTTTTATGTGGTATTCTTTCCCGATAAGACTAACTAATTCTGAATTCACATACTAGTTTCAGTACTTTGATTACTTCTACTACTATCTTTACTTCCTTCACTAACTACAATTCATAGAGTGTTTGATCTTACCTCAGTTCTTGGTGACACAAAATGAAATGTGGGTTTGACATAGAATCCTACTTGAGTGGGATCATTTGGAATGAGATGAAGGATCTTTTCCTCTTATGTGCGCATACTCCTTTCAGTTTGGAATATTACACATCAAAACATGGATATTTAATGTGGTTCACCCCAAACTGGGATACGTCCACAATGATTGAATTATTATATTATTCATTCGTCTTCAGTCCTTACAACATGTTTGTACTGAGTGCATAAAATAATACTGAGTTAAAACCCAAACTTAGCCAAGTTGTTATATATTTCAGTGCACACATACCTCTACTTATATTCAACTCAGATCATACTCATCAACTAGAAAAGTGCTACTCATTGCCCGAAAACCAACTCAATATACTCTGAATTATCCTTCAAAATATCCCTCTAGCCAAAAACCCATTACATATTTATACATATACATTAGGGCTTATCCTGTTACAATGCAAACAAAATGTCCCAAAACTCCTAACTAAATTTCTCCTTCCATGAATTGACTCCTGAAAATGTGTTAATCGTATTTCACATGCGTAACTCCTTTGATTACTTATTGCTCGGTCTTCTACTGTAAAACTCCCAAAAATTACCCAAAATGGCATGCTCCAACACATACACACACACACACAAACTTATATTTTTTCCTCGATACTTATGTGAATATGTTAAAATGTGTTATGTACATTTATTTGTTTTCTTCTGATTAATGATGTTATAAATGTCAATATAGTACTTAGTTATCATATGCATCACACAAAAAGTTTTCACTCCTAAAATGATGAATATAATTAATTTAACTAAATTGAATTCTAGAATATGTACCTGAAGGAATCATCAGAGAAGTGTAGGATCATGCACATGACATTCACCATTCAGCTATGACACCAACAACTAGGAATATAGCCGAACTTCTTAATATAGGATACCATGCAAAATAACATCCCTTAGGAGTTCAATCAGGACACTATGATCGATCACATTATTCGTTGTTTTCCCCAAACAAGTGCCTCTAGATGTAACCACCCATCCCAAAGTAAAATAAATCGGGCATGCCATAGAAGAAAGGTTTTGAGTGTGATGTCTTGCACCATCCATGAACCCAACATAAACTGAAGTTTCTAGTGGCATATTCCATTGAATTAGAAACGTCATAAGAAAATGAGAACATAAATAAAAAGGAATTAAGATGAACCTAAATACTAGTAATGTACAAGAATTACAAAGGGGAAAATTATTGAGCATTAACACTTAAGCATAGTACATATTGAGGTAGATCTCATTTCTAGGCTTTGGTAACATGTTACCTTCATAATCATAAAAATTATAATATCCCTTTCGAAGGGATCGCTTCATGATGTAAGGACAATGCCACATATAGTTAAATTTTCCTACCCCTAACACATCCTTGTCTTTATCATAAACCAAAACAAGGTCTCCTTCGAAAGATCCAAATCCCCAATTCTCTAGCTACAACAAAAAGGAGGTTACAACCCCCTATGTTCTCCAGATATAACCTGAAGGTGGCTATAACCACCTATCATTTCCCCGTCCATCCACCCTGAAGTACAAATGTTAAAAGTAGACAACTTGTCACTATCATTGAATCAACTCTGTAATTGAAAACCTATCACAACCTGTACCAATGTTCTCCAAAACTTTCTCGTAGATCCATAAACTACTTTTTTTGCAACACGCAGATGCCTATTCATTTTCTTAGTACAACTTGTGGATGTCCACGCCTCTGTTTGTTGCAACTCATGAACTAGAACATAAATTTTCTTGTATCACTAATATTGTCTCTGACACTTTATCTATGTCATTGTCTCAGTCTGAATCACTTTCTGATCTCTGTGTATCTGCTCACAACCTGGATGATCTGATAGAAAATAATACTCATCCAATATCCAATCAGATCTAACACAACCATGTACTAGGTTCATACATATGTCTCACTTGTTTTGTGTGATATCAAAAACACTTACATTAATCATACATCAAACCCTTACTATTATGGAATCACAACCTGTACTGATAACATTATGTCTCAACTATAAAATCTCAACCATACTTCAAATAACAAAATATATGTCTTAACAACATGATCAATGAAGTATCCCAACACTAAACAACCAATATAGTAGCAATGTATCCTTATAGATATTTTTGATACATAATATACCATACAACCAATAGTCCCTCAAGGGAAAAACCTCAATCTATCATGGCCATACCCCAAGCATTCACCAAATACCTACTTAAGAAAATAATATAACATACCTTTTGCTATTGTAGATAAAGTTGTTGTACCTTCACAAATAGACCTTCCTGTAGCCTCTTCTCAACTCTCCAACCTATCAATGATGATAGATCTGATCTTCTTTTTCTCCTTGGAAACACATCCATTCTCTGTCTTTAGTAAACATGTGGGTATCCTCTCTTTTTCACATTGTGGCTCGAAGATGTTTGTGCCCTTATAGTACTGAAAATTGTGGATATCTTCAGTGAAACCCTAGGTTAGTACCCATAGTCTTGACCCTTTAACAACTACAACTTCTCTCGTTGTTGCTTCAAACCCACTGCTATATATTTTTCAATGATACCTGGCCATAATATTTCACAAAAGATATATTAAATGTGCTCAATTAGGTGCTAATGAGAGACCCTTTCTCTCTTATTTGTACTCTCCAAGTATGTTACTTCAAGGGTTACCCTCTAACTGTTTTACCCAACTTCCTTCTTTTAGGGATAATCAAATTTTAACTACTTTAACCACTTGCAACCTCTTTCCCATAAATAGAAAACTCAACACTTCTTGCTTCAACTAATTTATTTTTAATTAGTTTTTTTATTTCAAAATATTTATTCGAGATTAACTCCTAGTTACAACTACTTTGACTAGTAAACTTCTTCTAGGATCTTCTAGAATAATTGACTTCTTTCAATTTCTATGGGCTTCTAGATAAATCATGAGGGTGTACCAACTTCACTAAGACATATCTCCTCAATCTTGAGGAACTACGTGACATACCACATATCAACAAAAACTACATGACATGCACTATCCATCTATGATAGTCCTTCCTGCAAATTCATTGATCTTCAGTATATTATTCTTCATACAAACATGGGCTCCTTATTCACACCTCTGTGGCTACTAGAATTTTCTACTGAACTTTCTTCAAGGGTTGACATCAATGAAAACCAACCCAATTAGTCAACAATAGTTGTTGTAGAGAATCATCATGAGTACTATCATCTTTTGGAAGAGTGTAAGTCAAGTCAAGCAAGCAAGCAAATGCAGAAAAATCATATGGAAAAGGGGGAAGTTTTGTGGGACAATCACATTTTTACAAGGAGGGAAGTTCTTACCTGCATATTTTAGACAACAAGAGAGGATGTGAGTGCTGGGAAGAGAACCAAACATGTTGGGCTTCAAGGAAGCCAATATTGGGTTGTGTTTTATGTTAAGAAAGAGGTATGTGTGCCTGTAAATCGTGTTGTAATCCTATGAAGCATTTTTATTCTTACAAAATGAATCAAGAGCCTTGTGAGGGATATTGTGAGAACTCCTAGAGTATATGGGAGGATTTATTGATCAATAATATGCACTAGAGCCTTGGAGGGAAGTGGGAAGCAATGAGGGACTATGTGCATAAAAAAAAAATCACATTCCTTAGGTTGTGTGCATTGTGGGGAATAGAGAGGAAACTAGGTTTTTGGGATTTTGTGGGTGGAGAGTGGATATCCATAGGGCCATATCATGTTGTGGAATCATAGCCTCATCTTGGGGGTGGATTTCTATTGAGAAAAAGAAAATAGAAATGCCTATGTCTGGGGGGTTCATTATTTGTATGTAGCTAGTTGACCATCCTTATTATGATATTCCATTGTGTAAATGGTTTATATGTATATTGTGTGTGTTTTTTTTACTTGATAAGTTGCATTCATGTTTTAATGCATATTTTTAGATTCATTTAGAACTATTGTATCAGTCAAATGGTTAAGTTGTGTGTGATCTGTGGATGGTAAGATACAAGAAATTAATAAGAAGAAACTCTTATGAGTAAATCTGTTTTCTTTACTTAATGTTTCTTGGATGGATGATGGGTATGTTACAATATATATCATCCCCCCCCAACACTCTCAATGGAGTAATTAGCCTTTCCCTATTCCCTACCCTCATCCCTTATCATGGATCTCCCTCCTCCAACAAAGCGCCCAATCCAAACCAATTCATCTAGATAAATCACCAAGCCCTTCACTCTCACATCCTACCATGGATCCCCAACCCTCAAGTAGTATAAAGGTAGAGGCTATCACCTTGGTCTGGTCCTCCCATAACAAAATTAGAAGTCTAGAATGATGTTCTTTCTTGATGGATCCTAACTTCTTTTCAGTGGTCAATGTTTGATGATGGGATTTAAACACATTCCTCATTCACCTCCATATAAACGAAGATTTTAGGTAGATAATTTGGATGCATGCACTCCCACTCCATCTTTAACCATGGGTCCTTCTTGATTCTTTCTAAGAATTGGGTCAGGTTGTAACCAAAGCTAGAACAACTGATTTTGTTTTACTCAAGCCCAACCACAATCACAACCTATTTTGAAGAACCAATGATTTTCTCTTACTCAAAAGTTTTGCCTTGATCACATGAAGTTTTTGGCTTGAGGAAGAGCTACATAATAGTGGTGGGGGCCTATTGGCACCCAAATATTTGGGTTCATTTCATGTGTGCATGCACAAATGATGTTGTGCACATTCATTCCAATTTTTTGCAGGAACCTAAGTTAATGCTTGAATAAGGAAATGAAGTGCGCATGAGACTGAGTTTTGATATTGAAAATCAAGTTGGTCCCAGTTTTGATGCACACTAGAAATCAAGAAGATTCACACCAAAAGCAAGAAATGAATCATTAAGAAATCCTCTTGAATGATTATTTCCATCAGCATAAGGGATCATGGAGATGAAAAATGATGTGTTGGATATGAAGTTAATATTTCCCTTCTTCCATAAGGTTGTATGGACTGTAGGAAGGTGCCATAAGCATGTCAAGCAATTTTTTCAGTAGAACAATTGGAACAAAGAATAAAGACAGAAATATCTCGAGAAGAGAAACATATAAAAGGAAGCAACAAAATTAGATATAGAGTTAGATGATTAGATTTTATCAATTGAGTTGTTGGTATCGAGCTCACTATGAGGATTTTGTAATGTTGTAATGTTTTTGAGCATAAATTTGAGTCTATCATATGTATGAGATCAAAATAGGATGTGCATTGTGTAGTGTGTTGTATTTATGAGGAATTATCTAAAGAAGATATGAAGCTCTGTTATTTCCTAATATAGTCTACTTAATGTATAATGTATGTTTGTGTCGAATGGAATTCAAGGAATAATTCATGGAATAATTTTCAACAATTATGATCTATTGTGTGTCTGTCATGTGTTGGCTAGATATCTATGTGTATTGTTTTACTTGTTAGCACAATAAGTCATGGAATATGAAATGTATGAATGTCATCCCAGATGGATTCTAGTTTTATTAATCCTTCATCCCTTTCACAAGACCTTATGGTCTTTTTTATCCCCTCTATGTCTCGAGTGAGACCTTCCTCAGGATTGGCCAAGGATTGATATGTTGATGCTCTCAAGGTTTTTTTTGTCAACTCTAGATGAACTGGGGGTCTAAACTCCCCAATGTTAAGAAGGATGTGCAAGAGCATGTAATAAAATGAAAACAAGAAGGATGGGTATATGACACACATGGTGTCATCTTAGCATTGAATCTATCCTATGGTGTCATGACACATATGGTGTCATACCTAATTATTTTGTAGAGAGGACTATAAATCTGGTGTCTTGGGAGGAAACTAGACATGTCCTAGTAAGTGGGACCCCAGCCAAGCTTCCTCATCAGCCTAGGATAACACAATTTATATCACCCAATACGTAAATAACACACTCTAAAAGATTCAATATAGAATGGATGTACATGCTCAACTAAACAAAAGTCCTAAAGGGGACAAGGAAGTGGAAACATAGGATAGTGTGTTAGGGACCCTGGAAAAAGGGAAGGGAATTTTGTAGATAACTTAAGGCGAGAGTGATAGGGATGATTATAAGGAAGGAATGTTGAAACTTGGGCTAATCTTACTAGTCCTTAATATGAAAAATGTAAAATGTTTGGCGATAGTTTGGCGATTTTACATAGTTTCTATTAATTTTTGGCAATTTGCAAGGTAAAATAATTTTATTCTATGGAATTTGGGTGAATCATTTTTAGAAAAAATGGAAGTTGACAAATATTTTTTGGGGGGAAAAACCATGGAAAATTATCCCATTGGAGAAATTTATCCATTAAAATCATGTATGGAGAGTGAGGTCGAGGTAGTATGTAAGGTACCTTCCTTAACTATTGAACATCTCTCCTCAACCATGTTTTTAGCACGAGGTAGTAAGAGAATAGTTGCAGGTGAAGAAAAATAGAGAAACAAACCTATTTTATCTCTCATTTCTTAGACATCAAAAGGAAGAATTAGGATTTGAAGAAGGAGATGTATCCTCAAGAAATTGGAGATACATCCATGGAAAAATTTCTAACAACAATGGATTACCAAAAAGGCGCTTTCAACATTTCCTTGTTGGAATCTAAGGTTCCAAAACCCCTCTCCCCAGTAGACTACAACACAACTTAGATACAAATCAATATAGGGTATATTCAACCTATTGATATAACTGATTTACACCAACAAGTCAATGACATGTTGTATAGAGGGGTGATTCAATCATCTTCCAATGAAAGGAATATGAAGAAAATGATGCTCAAAATTAATAGACAATTGAAGAAAGAAACAATTTCCACCAAAGCCAATCAAACAAGGATAATGGAGCTAGAAAATAATATCATATCTCTGGGTATAGACCCTAAATATTCCACCATTATGGGAAAATTGTTGAAACAAATGGACATTGAAATCATGGTCATGAGGAGAAGATCAAGTATTCTTGACGGATATCATTTTCAAACCCCATAATTGTAGGCCAACCATGAGTAAAAAGAGAAGTTATATCATCATCTGGTGGAAATAAAGAAGGATATAAAAAGGTTACAATAGGAAAATTAGAGGTTACAAGAAGAAAAGGAGACCCCCAAAAACCAATAGGCCCAGCTCATCCAAGAAACAAATTAGGGACAGAGCAAGATACCTTGGCTGAACCAATAGAAGGTTTGACTAAGGTAATGGTTGACATTAGTGTGAAAGAAATGTATCTAGGAACTATGACTAGCTAGTTCAAAAACAAATATGCAAGGGTGGTATAGCTTGAATACCAGGCCAAGAGAAGAGATGATTCTGATTATTTTGAAAATGAAATGAAGGCAGAGATATAAGAATGAAATATACATAAATATTGAAATAAACATAGAGATGAAATAATGTACGATTTTTATTAATGAGAGAAATGTACATAAACTATAAAATTATAGAGTGAATGACTCGGTATAATGGTGGTATATTATCTCTGATAAGAGATGTGGTGGTTACACTCATTCACAAGAATATGATGATGTTTACAATAAGTTTTGTATCCATAAATTTTACACCTGAATGCTAAGGGGAAAATCTAGGGCACCTCAGTTATTGCAATGGTTTATATTCGTAGATCAAGTTGAGTTTATAGGTTGGTTTGTGGATTAGGAAGTGGGTAGGTTGGAAAACAATTCATTTGGTTACACTTTTAAATCAAGTTTCTACAACATTCAACTTAGTCAAAGGAATTCATTCTCAATAGTTAGATAAACAGAGGTAAAGTAGATGAAAGAGAACCTACAAGTTAACAATATGTTCACTTGTAAAGAAGAATTCCAGGTTCAAAATAGTATTTATAAACATGAAAGAATCACTCAAATGAAACTCCTAAAACAAGTGTTTTTAGCAACAAACTCTTTACTGGAATTAAAAATGGAATAGGATAAACCAATGATTTACAAGAAGTTTCAAATGCATTCAAATAAGATAGAAGAAATAAAATAGTTTAACTATTAGAATGTTTGTTCATTGAGTGCAAAATTTTACAGTTTCCATCTTTACAATTCTAGATCAATATGTTTCCTTCAGCGCCCTCCAAAAAATCATCCTCGTAACTCTCTCATCTAAATCCCTTTTTATACATAAAGAGTAGGTTCAAATTTGGATCTCGGATCCTAAAACATAGTTTCAGTTTTGATTACAGCTCAATATACTTGGCTATCAAATAGGAATTACATTATATTTTCATTCAGTGTGCAGACAAAAAATAGTGGATCTTAGGGGAAAGATCATCCATATTAGGACCATATACTAGCTCCTAAAATATTCCTTTGATCCTAACATATAATATTGATAACAACTATTTCAAGAGCACATACGTGGAAGACTGGACCTTTGAATCTCCAACTTGTATTTGATTGTTGCAATCCATGATGTTTAACCTGCTTGCAAAATAAGTCTTCAAGTCCATCTGTGTTTACAAAGGATTGAGACCTTTTCATTCCTTGACATGAGTATTACCCTTAGATGTTTCATATTGTAATTGGTTTTGAGAACAACAATGGTCTAATATAGTTTGATATTCATCTTTTTGGTTTTCATTGAAAAATCACATTGTTTTTTGTGCTTCTCTTTCAACTTTTGAATTTCCTTATGTATATTAGCATTCCATACCTCAATTATTTGATTCTACTACTTTAGATCTTCAATAATTATCATGGCATCCTCATACCTCTTCTCTTTAGACATATCTCATGTTACAAAACTGAGGACACTACGTGATTACCTCTACCTGTTCATTACAACTTTTCTCCAAAAATGAAAAAACTAGGTCAAGCATATTTTTGGTTAGCGTATTAATATCATCATGATGCTACGACATGCCAATATTGATATAAACCCAATTCATGGTTTTCAAGAAAAACATAAAATGTTTGTAGGTGAAAGTGGCTCATTTTCGTGAAACATGTGGATTAATTTGACTTGGAATTCATTGGGTTTGTTTATCTTACTCTAATGGATGTCCCCTCTGAATTTCACATAGAATGTATGCACGGTTTGAAAGATATGGTCAAATCAAATTTCTACTAGAACTCTAAACTTCCTATAACAAAATAATGAAACCTTTCATAGCATTTTGGATAGGCCCCAATTTATATAACCTGTAAGAAAACATAAAGTATTATCTTTGATTGCATAAAGTTTCAAGAGTTTAGTGTCATTTGATGATGACTTAAAAATAAATCACAACTCATGTATGATATCCCTTCACACGTTTATATATTTTTGGACCACTGGTAAGGTATTATTCCATTCATTCTTCAACCATTTATTTGGGATGCCTTGACTTGAAAATGGATTTTGGTGTTCTTCTACTAGGAAATATGTGCACAGTTCTGTAGGGAGTTATCCTTTCTTAAACCACATTTCACCTCTTATGGGAAAACCACGAGCTACAACAATTGAATGTTTTGTAACTTGAATAATGATATATCCCACCTGGGTATGAAACCCGTAGAATTTTTTAGCAAATAACATTGAATTTTTTGCATGGTTCCCCTAAAAAGCACAACAAAACCTAAACCATCCTTCCCGAACAAATTTTTGAATGATTTTTGGAAAAGATTATAATAGCTCAATTCCCTCTAGTTATAATCAAATAAGTTGACCACCTTTTTTGGGTGACATATTGTTGATCACGAACTATGTTTTTTCCATTTGCATGATATTATTGGTTTCATTGTTGATATATGTTGTCATGATCTTTGGATCTTCAATGTGTTAGAAAAACAGGATCGCAGAGAGATAAAATAAAACAAATGCGGAAATAAAACACAAAAGATACACAATACAATAGAGACACAGATATACGTGGTTCACCCAGTGTGGGCTACGTCCACCAGAGAAATTGTTAGGTCCTTCCTTTTTTATTATACATCAAATGAAGGGATACAACCTACAACAAACCTGTTGTAACTTTCTCTTCTTTCTCTCACAGACTCCTATCTCAGAATACAATATTTGCTATAATGCATAGCTGAAATACATTTCCCTCATAAAATAGGGTTTCCTTCTAGGGTAAAAAAACCCTAACATAATTTCTATCGTTAGATATGCGACCTTATAATGAATAGTCTAGATTTACAATGAAATTACAATATACATTTACAAGGAAAAAAATTTGTAATGCCCCTCTGCACTCCCTTGTGTGGAAAAGTGTACATCCTTCTGGGGTGTAAAGTATTCATAGGGTATAAACATGGCTGAAAAAAAAGACCTCTGAATCTGGAAGATAATCAGGCTCCACAACCAACAAACTCCCACTTGGAGACTGATCTCAACAACTCCACCACTGTTGTATCTGTTGTACTGTGAACCTTCTTGGACCTAGAAAATTTCTCATCTTCACTTTCATGCTTGAAGACAAACTGAAACTAAGAAAGAAGCCAGTTTCTCCCTGGTTACTCCCTTTGTTAACATGTCTGCAAGATTTTGGCTAGTGTGTACCTTTTCCAACTTCAAATGTCCATCTTCCAAGACGGATCGTATGAAATGGTACCTTATGTTAAAATATTGTGTAACTGCAAATAATATTTTTATCCCTTTTTGTGGATAAATATAATATATATTTGTATCCCTTTTTGTGATAAATATAATATATATTTATTATTGATTAGATCAATCCTTGTGGATTGATCAGTATCAGAATTGACCAATTCCCCTTTTGTGGATTGTTCAACCCCTAATTGTAATAGGCCAAATGAAAATAATATGACCCCGTAATATTAAAGTAAGAAAATCCAATTCGTAATGGTGAGAGAAGTCACTTTAATATGTATTAAAGTGGTTATAACCACCTAGAATCAAAAGTTGGCCCCTACCAAAGGAAAAGACACTTTGTTCAACACCTACCACCCTAGAAGCAACAAGAGAGGCCATCACCACATTTGGACACACACTAACTCACTCATCTAGTTCACAAGTATTGAAGGAAGTCGCGAATACCAATTGTTAGAAGAAGGAAGAGAGAGAGAGGTGCATCCTTGAGAGGAATTTATGTGTTGTTGGTTCATTATTGTTTGCAATTCCTTTCTGTCAGTTTCGATGAGCAAAATTCGCTTAGATACCTAGTTGGGCTCTGCTAGTCATGACAATTGTATGGTAAAAGGTTAGAAGAAACAACAGAGCTATTAACAAAATTAAACAAAACTAAATGAAACTATGAGCATAGGAACAAAAATAAAACAAAATGACAATGGACCAATATCAATGTATTAGTCGGTCCGATAGATGAAATCCAAAGATACACAAAGCGGAGAAAGAGGACTGTCCCTTCTTTCTCCAATGAAGGCTCTTGAGGCCCTCAACCGATTTCCCACAAAGAAAAGATGAAATGTGGGTGAAAGAACTCAAGCTTATTCACTCGCGAGGCAGAATAGCTTATGAAATGTGAAGCCATAAATGTGTGTTGCCAAAGAAGGGTCTCTAGCAATCTCAAAGAAGATAATGCGATGAAGAATTCCCTTGAAGATGGTCATTCATGGCTTTTATACCAAGCATTGGGTTATTATGCAACCTCTTCTTTGAATGTGAAAAAGGCTCTTTAGGGCACAATTAGGGTCTTTGACCAGCCTCCCACGCAGATTGAGCTCGATTTGCGTCAACCTAATTTGGGAGCCGATCCAGTGGTTGGAGGTCACTATTTCATAAACGCGTCAGTTTTACGTACGCTACGGGCTTTTTAATTCGTCACCGCCAAGACATGCCCGGTAATTAAGATGTTGCGCAGCCTGCTTAGTGGCAAAAGCGCTTTGTAAATTTTGGCCATTTTTGTATAGTTTTGACCCTTTACTGTAATACCGTGGATTAATCCTTGTGCCATGAATGACTATTTTTCTCTATCGATCATGCTGAAGCCTTGTTTCCGCGGCTTTTGGTCGAAATTTCGCGATACCGTGATGCCCCCGATGGATGAGGTTAGAGAAAACGAGCAGTCAAATTCATCAATGTTTCTTTAATCAGAATGGTGGTGTAAGGGAGACTGCGAGTGAGATCAGATAGAGTAACTGGAGAAGAAAGGAAGTTGTAGATCCGACCTTCCACAAGGCGTGAAACAATATACAAGTGTGTAATAAACGTATGCATGCCCCATGCCCGCAGGATAAACTCAAGAAAATATAACCGACTATTGATGTAGTGACCGCAGTCACTTCCTCTGGGCTTATCGATAGAAGTGTAAGACAATTTCGCAGCGAAACATACCGAACTGCTGGTAATGGTCGCTAAAACCACGACAGTTGATGTGGGAAGTGGTGGCCCTACCAAGTTCGAGTAATCTCCGGTAAATTGATGATAAACGGCAATAGTCGCGAAGTAAGACCCACCGCAACAGGATAAAGTATTGAAGTCGAATGTCATGGTGGTCAACGACATCCTGAGCAATGGTGTTTCCTGTGCTGTCCGAGATCTCTTATTAAATGTGAAATGAGGACCAAGATAATGTCGCCGCCCTTGAAAAGTGTGTTGATGTTGACAGAAGGGGGACGCGACTCCGAGAAGCATAGGGATTTGTGGAATCTACTGAGGTGGTGAAATGGCAGAGGTTCATAGGTGAAGTCAAAAAAGTGGGATGACCCAAGACCGCCCTTGGTTGGAGGGTATATAAGAGAAACAGTGGCCGAAACCGTGATTAAGGTCGCGAGTGTCCGGGGAATTGGACCGAGGATAAGCAGCCAGAGGCTGACAAGGTGAACAAATTCGAGGATAAATGGTAAGTGACCGGGTAGTACTCTGAAGATATGGAAGATGCCTGAGGGTGAATGAGAAGATGTCTAACCAAGCGGGTGATGCCATTGCATGTTACAAAAGGAAAGCATTGGTTCCAACGGCGGATGACCTCAAAGCAGCCGGGCGGGTACGGTTTGAAAATAAAGGTGTTTGTACAACATTCACGAATAATTTTGGGAAAGATGTACAAAATAAATAGCCCCGCGATAAAATGAGTGCCCCCGGTAGGGAAGAAATGCCTGCGGAAAACAAATGGAGGGTGGGGGCCCCATTGGCGCTCGTGATGAGGTGTAGGTGAACAAAGATTGTCTCAGAATGGGCAAACCGATAGTGGCTGAGGGTTCATGATCCCGCCGAGGTGCGCTAAAATGAACTCCATGTAAAGCCGGCTGATCCGGGATTCCCAGATGGGAAGCTAGCAAAAATGAGGAGAAGAAGTATGTGGCTGGTTTTGCAACACGATGAAAAGCAAAATCCAGGACTCTAACGCCTAAGCAGATGAAGAACAACATGAGTGTCAAAAGCGCTAAGGGGTGCTATGAATGGGACAACCTGCTGGTGAGGATGCTAACGCGACAAGACCCCCAATGCAAATGGAGGTGAGTACTAGCGAAATGAATGGGTAATCCCAAAGCCGTCAACATCGAGGGTGCGGACCGACAAATGCAAATACGCTGGGAGAGATCACGCCGCTGGCCGGCATATACCGGTTGAGTGACGGAGATAAGGCCGACCGGGCACCGCACATAGAAATACCCAAAGTGAACAATATCCGAAGAGGATGACAAATATGAACATGTATGAGATAAATGTGACAATACGCAGCGCACCGGGTCATAATATGCTGGGCCCCGATGAAAAGGGCCCGGATAGCCATGATGTGGTATGGATGTCAGACCTGCATAAGACGGTTCAAAAATGGACGCCGTGGTCTCCCGTAATGGTGAGTGGAAGTTTCGCAAACCATATATCAGAGGGCCCACATTGCCACCCCATTTGTACCAGCTACGTTGATTCTAGAGCGCATTCGTGAGAGTTTGAGCCATTAGAGAGCACCGCATCCATTTCCGGCGTATGAAGTCCTCAAAAGTTATGGTCCAACATCCCAAAGATGGGCCAGCTCTCAAATTTTGGGGCGTGGTAGGTACTGGGTCGTATCGCGAGGTTTAGGGCTTTGTGAGGGTGGGCCCACATGGCTTATTTAGCGAAAGGCCCGCATGAGTGCCGCTTCTTTTCATTTCAACATGCGCCGCGATGTGCTACTTATAGGGCAAAACAGAACCAGAGCGCAACAGGTGATTAAAACAGAGCCAGAACAGCGCCACCATGATAACGTCATGGGAAACAAAGCGCCGCCTCACGCGCCACCAGATAGCTTAACGTTACGTACCGCAGGTAAAGTCACTTTGAGGCGAGGGTGCCCGCGAAAACTTAGCTTATTTGATGTTTTGAATGAGTGCCCAAGCTAATATAGGGCTTTGGGTTGTGTGTAGGTGGCGAGTAGGGATCATGGATGTATGGTGGTGTGAGCGGGATTGGTCGCAGCTGCGAGAGGATGTGGCTGAGGCGAGGCCCGCAGTGCTGGCGAATTTGGCAGCGAGTGGGTTGTTAAAGTTTTTTTTGATTGCTCTTTGATATGGTCACAGGAGTACTTGCTTCATTTTCTCATTGAGATGTGGAGTCCTCGGCAACACTACTTCCTCGTGCGAGGAAAGAAGATCCCCTTCACTACGGTAGAGGATATCTATTTTTTGACTGGTCTCCCCTTTCGGGGAACGCCGTTGCTGATAGCGCCTGTGATGCCGAGGGAGGCTGACCTGGCAGAGTATGCGGGTTGATTCTGCTCAGGTGGGCATTACGTGACTGGGTCGGCCGTGCGCATTGATGCGCTGGATGTTCTGCTGCATTGTTGCGTAGTGGCGATGATAGTGCGGTTTTATGGGTCTACCATGCCCCACCGGATTAGTGGTGTGGAACTGATGCTGATGGAGAGGGTGGTGGTGGGTCGGGAGCGGTTCACCTGTGGTCTCACTCTTCACGCGTAGATGGTTGCTCAGCTGGACCGATGTCGATCGGCGGGCAGGGGGGAGTTTGCATTTGGCTCCATCTTGGTGGCCTTTTTCCGGGAGAGAGTGGGGCTCAAGATTGCTACCGAGGGTGTGCTTTGAGGTACCTGGCCAGTGTACCACACCCGCCACCGGTATGTTGTCCGAAGATTTGGTTCGCCACTGTGGTGGCGAAGGGGGGTCACTATTTTTCTGAGGAGGTCACGCAGATATGGCGGCAGACGCACCAGGTCATAATTCGCTTCCTCTATGCTAAGTGGACTTCCGTGGGGACCCGGATATGGTATTGCTTCCTGGGGAGGTGTTTGATCACATAGGTATGTGATGTGTTTGTGTTTTGTGATTGATATTAAGGTTGTTGATACTCTCTAGTGCATATGTTTTGATGTATAGACACCGATATCTTTGTTTGTTGTTTGTTTGCGCTTCAGGTGATGTGGCACTGGCGCAAGGGAGGTGGATGTGTTCCGTACCACCGCGAAGCGAAGATAGAGAGACCGCTGGGCGCGAAGTCCTGAGGGATGAGGCTGCCGGGGACCAGGTCCGAGACCTGCCGCAGGCCGAGACTCCCCGTGCGGCCATCGATGCTCTACCGCTAAAATGAGCTGGCGAGTATCTATTCGGCCGTTGAGATCTGCCAACGCGGCTCGAGGGTACGTGGACCTCGCATCCGTGATGAGGGAGTTCCCGAGCGCATTGATTTCCGCCACCATGGCTACTAATCATGCTACGCGGTTTGCCGCTATGACCAGCGGGATGCCCGCCGTCAAGTGTGGTGGAACCTACGTAGATGTTCAATTCACCACCGGCTGGAGGCTACCCATCACTTCCTCGAGGGAGGGGGCGGCACCCGCGGATTGAACGCTGGATCAAGGATTTAAAAGTCTCCTATTTGTCAACTTCTATGTTTTGAGATTGTGGGAGAACTGGGATAATGGGGGTTATTTGATGCTCACCAAATCCTACCAGACTAAAACCTTTACCCCGTGGAGGAAAACTTAGTGAGTTGTTAAAAAGATTTTAAATGAAGTGTTTTGTGAGGTCAGTGAAACCAACCTCGCTTGATTAAAAGTGGGAGGGGATAGTCCAATCAAGAAAAGATTGGGTGTTTTCATAATCCCTTTGAGGAAACCTACTTAGGCCACCACATGCTTCAGACGAGGCTATGTGAGTGCAAAAGTGGATTTTGTGTGAGTGAACAAGTGTACCAAATTTTAGTTGTTAGATGTCACCTTGCAACATGTGGACATCGCTGGTCCTTTTACAAGAGTTTGATTACCTAAATCAATGATGGCATCGTACAACTCATGGAATTTAAAAATCCCTAGAAACTAGCATGTGGACATTGTGGTCGGTTACTATCCTTTAACTCACTATGTGTGGTTAACGAAAGTAACGCAAACTTAGCCTAGATTGAACATGTGGGCATGTGTGGGCCCATTACAAACTTTTAACCTCCCCTAGTTTTCTGATCTAACAAAGAAGAAATTCAAACTATTCGGTGCTTTGTTTGACATGTGCGCATGTATTGGACCCTTTACAAGAATGTGTTTTACAAAATGAAACTAAGAGGGGTCTCAAAAATAGCCTTGTCCCTCTCCTAAAAGTTTGTTTGAAATTTTGTTTAAGGGAGGTGAGACTACCCTCAATCCTTTTCTCATCTCTAGGATCATGATATCCCAAGAAGAGCATACTTCAGATTGTTACTAATTTCTAGTCCCGAAATGTGAGCTCTAGATGTGTTTTTGGGGATATTGATGTTTCAACTTTAGATTTGTAAACCAAAGCAAGCAAAATAAGGCAATGAATTTTATCCTCCCAAGTGCCTAGGTTTTACAATGATCTCTATAAGTTGAGGGGCTAAGTAGTATTCCGAGCTACTAATATCATCATTTAAGGTGAAAAATGATTTTCCAAAACATCCAAAGTCTTGCAATGTAAATTTTGGTCAATGCCTCCCCGTGGTGGACAGAGGGCGCATTTTACGCTGTATGCCATTTAACGTAGGAGAAAAGTGCTTTTCACGCCTGATACTGCGGTGGTATACCGCGTCCGAGTCAAAAAGTCCGGGAAGAAAATCCTGATCAATTTCTCTCCAATTTCTAATGAATCGACTGTTAATCAGCCTACAGAGTATCGGCTCTAGAACCTGCAAGTCAGTGAAATAAAAGGGAAAGCAAATGAAGCCCAAATGAGGGGAGAAATTTATACCTCAACATCCCCAAGCATCTGCCAACTGCTTCAGACTCTTTCGGCCGCTTGATGAGCAAAGTCGCTTTATGCCTAGTTGGGCTCGCTATCGCGACAACATGGTAAAAGTTAGTTAGAAAGAAAACAACAGAGCTTGGCTAACAAAAATTAAAACAAAAACTAAATGAAACTATGAGCATAGGAACAAAAATAAAACAAAATGACAATGGACCAATATCACCAATGTATTAGTCGGTCTGATAGATGAAATCCAAAAATACATTGCAAAGGAGAAAGAGGACTGGTCCCTTCCCTCTCCAATGAAGGCTCTTGAGGCCCCTAACCCATTTCTCTCCTACAAAGAAAAGATGAAATGTGGGTGAAAGAACTCCAAGCTTATTCACTCAAGTGAGGGGTGAATAGATTTATGAAATGCAGCTTGTAATGTTTATTTCCAAGGAATGGGTCCTTAGCAATATCAGTAGCATAATAGTATGAATAATTCCTTGAAGAAATGATGGTCATTCATGGCTTTTATAGCCAAGCATTGGGTTATTATGCAACCCTTTTTGAATGCAGTGCTGGCTCTTAGGGCATAATTAGGTCTTTGACCAACCTCCCTAATGCCAGACGAGCTCGATTTGCGTCAAGTCAATTTGGGAGCCGATCCATTAGTGGTTGGGAGGCCAACCAGTTCCATAAATGCATCGTTTGGTAGGCGCGTTGGTTTTTCACCCCACAACCGCGTGTATGCGCTCCAGGTACGAATATGTTGCGCGTGCGCGCGCGCCCAGTGAGTGCATAGCGCTTTGTAATTTTTGGCCATTTTGTATAGTTTTGACTCCCTTTTGTCGGCCGTGGAATTAACTTTGTGCCATGAATGACTATTTTTTTTTTTTTTTTTTTTTTTTTTTTTTTTTTTTTTTTTTTTTTGTTTTTGGTTTTTTTTGTCTTGGCATTGTATTGGTTGTTTATATTAAGGAAGTTTTGATGGTTTTCTCCCCAGGGTTTCGGATAAATGATTGTGTAATCTTGTGATTGTGTTTTTCTCAATGATCCCATGTACATTGTTATCTAGTAAATTGAAAAGAAACTCTAATAATAACATAAATCCTAACATGGTATCGAGATAAACCTAAGAGAGCATATTTCACTTGATAAAGAAAAACGTCACTATTTTTTGTACATGAAAATTAGGGTTTTTTAATTAAAGAAGGTATTTAGCCTCAAATCCATATAGAAAGGTGTGCCCTACCTCAAAGAACATTTTTGCATCCTTAGCATAGTTTTTAGTGTCTAGATCTCCGTGAAAGTGAAACCCTAGTTTCACAAAGCAACAGAAAACCGTGGCAACGCGGTATTAGTGTACCGGCACCGTAGAAAACCAAAAGTACTAGGAAACCGGCACCACCCGTAAACTGCATCAAGTTTGAGGTGCCGGGATTTTGAAATCTAAAACACACCGTGCTACTCAGCTCTCATTCAACGATCTTTGTGAGTTTAGTTTTTTAGATCCAAGTAATTTGACTTTTTTATTATTTATATAGCCCGGAGGGCTAGGGTTTCTTCTACAAGAAAGAATGGCTACCAGCATGAGGGTAGAAGATAGGCTGGAAGGATCTAGAAACTTTAGATCTTGGAAGCATAGGTTGCAGATGATTCTAGACGAGAATTATCTCCTAGAACATGTTACAGTGGGTGTACCAGAACCAGATGAAGAAGAGAAAAAGACCAAGCATAAGAAGAATGAAAAGAAAGCAAAGAGAATTGTGTCAGATTCAATAAAAGATCACTTGATCCCTCATATATTCAAACTATAGACAACAATGCAAATGTATGAAGCACTTAATAGATTATATGAAAGCAAAGACATTAGATAGAATCTTACCTTAAGAAATTAGCTTCGTAATATGAAGATGGACAACTCAGAATCTGTCACATCCTATCTTATGAGAGTTTCCCAAATTAGAGATCACCTTGCAGCTATTGGAGATGTCATTAGTGACAAAGAACTTGTAACCACAACCTTAAATGGGTTTCCAACATTTTTTATTCCTTTTGTGCAAGGAGTGTGTGCAAGAAGCAAGTTACCCAAGTTTAATAAGTTATGGGAAGATTGCACACACAAAAATCTAGACGTGCATACCAACAAAAGAGATTAATTTTCGATGAAGAGGAATCTCTTACATATCAAAAGAACAAAATAAGTTCCTTCAGGAAGAACAATAAAGAAGATAACTCTGTAAGAGTTCCAAATAAGAAGAGAGATGTTTCAAAGATCAGATGCTACAACTGTCAAAATTTGGGACAATTTTCTTATGATTGTCCTCAAGGAAAAGGGAAAAGAAAGCATCAAGCACATGTGGCAGAGGAAGAGGAATCTCCTCCCTCATAGAAAGATTTAGCAAAAATTAAGGATTATGTACTTTAAGTTAAAGATATTTGATCTAAAGAAAGATAGCAAATGGTGGAGTCAGTGGAGCCTCCCCACACAAAAACAAAAGATAATTATTCATGTTTATTTTTAGTATCTTGTTTACTTTAATACTTTATCATTACAAGTTAGATTTTTTTGAGAATGTGAATTAACCTCGTTTTATTTCAGTGTCTATGTAGAATTATGAAGGAAGTATCAAAGAAGAGGATGAAGAAAGAGATAAAATATGTATTTCATGTATGATCACTCATGAGAGTGACAAAGAAAGCATATTGTAAGTAAGTTTACAAGTCTCAGAAGAAAGAACTTATGCCATGACTTGCATAAGTTAGACAAAAAGAGAAGGATGTATGATATGATGATAGTCAGTAAAGACAAGAAAATATCCAACATTTATATAGGAGCAGGAGGCTCCTAAAGATCCAGAGCATAAATATTCAAGATGAAGAAAAATATGGATACTCAGATATAATGGATGAGATGCAGGTAACTACAGGTTTCTCTAGTACCTCTCTTATAGATGCAGAGGGAGAAGGTTGATCCAGTATGAAGACAGAAAGAAAGAAATATGTGAACTCAAGAAGGAAGCCAGTATATTACAGAAGAGAACTTCAAGGATGATGATTAGAAACTATCAGTTTGGTGCAAGAGGGAGCTATGTCTCTGAGTTCGAAATAGAAGATCATGATTTGATGCAGTTAGGAAAGCATATGGATGGTGCCCAGATATTTTGATCAAGATGAAAGTTATCCAGTAGATGGATGGTGCCCAACATATCGGTACCATGGTATTATACCATGGAAATATTTTGGACCACAAGAGATTTTTTTCTTATCCCACAGGTAGACCTTCGTAGAGAAGGAGAAAGAGAAGAGACCTTCATAGAGAAGAAACATGCCTTCGTAGAGAAGAGGAATGAGAAATTTTCCAAGATTGGCCTCTGTCCAAGTGTTGGGTTTTGGATACTCTACGGACATGCTAGAATATCCTCATAGAGAGGGGTTTGAGCACCCTAGTAGAGAGGAATGTGGATGTTTCTCCAAGGGGCAGCGAGTAGATACTCTCCTCTAGCCAAGGATGGAGTAGCCTAGAACACAAACCTTGACCATGTGGAATGGTTAGTTGGCTCTTAAGCTTTGTGTCATGATCCTGCCTGGATCATGGAAACGGAGTCTAGTCTTGCCTAGGCTAGCATCTTATCTTCTCTAGTTCATGTGGGATGACTAGGAGTGAATCTATGGTTGTATTCCTCCCCAGTGGATGGGTGAGATATATGACTACAAGAGAAGGGAGAACATAAAAGGAAAGGAAAAACTCATAGAATATCTTCTGTGTGAAGATAATACATCTTTTGTGTGAAGATAAGATATCTTTTGTGTGAAGATAAGAAAGAATTATATTCTATGTGAAGATGAAAGAAAGAAAGAGTATCTTCTGCTCGAATATAAAGAGAACAAAACTTCCAATGATTTATAGATATGCCAGTCAGTGATCATGATTCCAGATGCCCAAGTGGATGCCTCTAGTTATCCAGTTGATGATGTTATCCAGTTGATGATGTTACCCAGTTGATGATGTTGCCCAGTTGATGATGTTATCTAGTGGATACTGCTACCTATTTTATGTTGACCTCTAGTGACCTATCAAAAGATAAATAATATCCTTCTTGTTAAGAGGGAGTGTTAAAATATTGTGTAAATACAAAGAATATGCATATCCCCTTTTGTGGATAAAGATAAAATATATTTATTATTGATTAGATCAATCCCCTTTTGTGTATTTATCATGTCGAGCATTGTAGTTGGCCAAATCCCCTTTTGTGGATTGTTCAAACCCTAATTGTAATAGGCTAAATGANGTGAAGATGAAAGAAAGAAAGAGTATCTTCTTCTCGAATATAAAGAGAACAAAACTTCCAATGATTTATAGATATGCCAGTCAGTGATCATGATTCCAGATGCCCAAGTGGATGCCTCTAGTTATCCAGTTGATGATGTTATCCAGTTGATGATGTTACCCAGTTGATGATGTTGCCCAGTTGATGATGTTATCTAGTGGATACTTCTACCTATTTTATGTTGACCTCTAGTGACCTATCAAAAGATAAATAATATCCTTCTTGTTAAGAGGGAGTGTTAAAATATTGTGTAAATACAAAGAATATGCGTATCCCCTTTTGTGGATAAAGATAAAATATATTTATTATTGATTAGATCAATCCCCTTTTGTGTATTTATCATGTCGAGCATTGTAGTTGGCCAAATCCCCTTTTGTGGATTGTTCAAACCCTAATTGTAATAGGCTAAATGAAAAGACAACCGCATAATATATTAAAGTGGTTATAACCAGCCAGAATGAGAAGTTGTCCCTGCTAGTGAAAAGACACTTGTTCAACACCTTCCAGTTTGTATAAATAAGGGAGTCCAGTGCCTCATTTGGACACACACTCATCTCACTCATCTAGTGTGCAAGTATTGAAGGAAGTTGCAGTTGCTAGTTGCCAGAAGAAGGAAGAGAGAGAGAGGCGCATCCTTGGGAAAGGAATTTCTCTGTTGTTTGGTTCATTATCTTGGTATTGTATTGGCTATCTATATTAAGGAAGTTTTGTTGGGTTTTCTTCCCCTTGAGGGTTTCCTAGGATAAATGCTTGTGCACTCTTGTGATTGTGTTTCTCTCAGTGATCCTATCTATGCTATTGGTATCTAGTAAATTGAAAGTAACCTAATAATAGCAGAAACTTTAACACCTTAGCAGTATATGATTAGTCTTTGAATGGAAGGATAAGTTCTTTGAAATATGAATGGCACTCTCACTGTGACAGTACAACCTATTATTCTCCTGCTTCTTTCCCAATTCCTCCATAAACCTATGTAACCAAATCATTTGTTTACTAGCCTCTGTAGAAACAACATACTCTGCTTCTGTTGTTGAAAGTGAAACAACCTTTTGTAGCTTCGAAATCCAACTTACTGTTGTTCCACCTATAGTAAAAACATACCTTGTGGTTCTCCTCCTACTATATTTATCACCTACCATATCTAAATCAACATATCCCTGTAGAAAAGTGTCTAAACCTCTAAAACATAATGCATGAGTAGAAGTACCTCTCAAATACCTGAGAATCCACTTTACTGCCTCCCAATTTTCTTTACCTATATTGTTCATATATCTTCTCACAACTCCCACTGCATGTGCAATATCTGGTCTTGTACAAACCATCACATACATCAAGCTTCCAATTGTTGATGAATAAGGGACCCTAGACATGTATTCTATCTCCTCCTGTGTCTTGGGACAGATTTCCCTAAATAATTTGAAATGGTTGTTCAAATGTGTAATAAATGGTTTTGCATTCTTCATTATAAACCTCTCCAACACCTTCTCTATGTACTCACCCTGAGACAATGTCAATTTGTGATTTTTCCTGTCTCTTGCTATTCTCATACCAAGTATTTTCTTTGAAGCACCCAAATCCTTCATCGCAAATGAATTAGATAATTTCTTCTTGAGCACATTTATATCATGCTTATTAAACCCTGCAACAAGCATGTCATCTACATACAATAGCAAGATCTCATAGCTTCCATTTTCTAGATTTTTAAAATAAACACAATGATCAGAATGACATCTACTATAACCTTGTTCTGTCATAAACCTGTCAAACTTCAAATACCACCTCCTTGGAGATTTATTTAGGCCATACAAGCTCGTATTCAACCTGCATACCAAATTCTCCTTCACTTCGACCTCATACCCCTGTGGTTGTTGCAGATAAATCTCTTCCTCCAAATCCCCATGGAGAAAATCTATTTTTACATCTAACTGTTCAATATGAAAATATTCTACTGCCACAGGACTCAAAATAGTCCTAATTGAATTCATTTTAACAACAGGAGAAAATATTTCATCAAAATATATACCTTTCTTTTGTGAAGACCCCTTTACAACAAGTCTAGCCATGTACCACTTTTTCCTCCATCTTCTTCCTTCAACTTGTAAACCCATTTACTCTGCAATGCTCTTTTTCTGCAGGGAACTAAACCAAGTCCCAAGTCGGTTATTTACCAAGGAATCAATTTCCTCCTTCATGCCTCACTTCCACTTCTTTTTGGTGTCTACCTTCATTGCCTCTTCATAACATTCTGGTTCACCAGAATCAGTCAATAATAAATAACACAATGAATGAGAGTATCGTTCAGGGGGTATACTTAACCCGGTAGATCTGCTAACCAAACTTGCAGGAGTTTGAGGTACTTGTTGCTCTTGTTGTTTTACATTTTGATTTTTTGGTTACTATGGAATTTATTTTTGGTGATCTCATCAAGCACAATGTATTTTGGTTTTTCCTTTTCATGTTTCTTTCCCTGTGTTGGAACATGATCAGACCCAGGGTTCAACGCTTCAACGATGCACCGAAAAAACCCTAACTATCGGCCCTTTTGACAACACCTATGAAGCAGATGAAGTCTCACCCGAGGTAGAGGCAAGGGGGGTTGCAAGACTCGGGTGTCTGCAACCTAGTTGGGACATAGATCTGTGATCACAATACTTAAAAAGGTATTTAGAAATTAAAATTTAGTACTCTTTAACCCCTATTCACATCGCAGGTTAAAAATCTAATTATAGATCAGCATAGTAACAACCAAGATCCAAGCATATCTAACCATTCAACACATAACATCAAAGTAGATCTAACATCCATTCACGTCATAAAGCACTAAGCATCAACTGGATCTCTCATACATCTAGATTAAGAAAAGAAGTACATAAACACTATGAACACCATAGCACAAAGCACAATGAAACACGATATACGTGGTTCACCCCAGTGTGGGGCTACATCCACCAATATTTGTCTCTTGTTATTAGTCTCTTCCTATCTTATTCCATGCACCAAGCCACAACGCCAACTCCTCATAGGACAAGATATTTGTGCACACCTCACCAGATTCTCCTTCCCTAAGTTAAGTCCAAGAACATAGCCTCTACACAATCTTTTCAAAAAGCACTTACAAAACACTCGGGCCGAGGTCTACAAACCTTAACACATTCATGAACAAAGAAAACTAGCCATGAACTAAGCCGATCAATGACTAGTAACTACTAGGTCTCCTTCTTACATCGCCTAGCTACTTATTTATACATTACAAAAGGGGCCTAAACATGGGTAAGACCCATGGCTCGACATCCCATTCTCGTTAAATAAACCCTAAAACCCAAAAATCCTGCAAAATGGGGTGAGATCTCGTGATCTCTACTTTGCCTGGGCGCTCTGTCTTCGACCAACCTATCGAAGTCCCAAAAATGGTCAAACATGACCAACGTTTTCACAAAACTTGATCGAGGTCCAACAGGCCCCCAACACTCACCTGTGACTCGTCCCGAGTCACTTTGATCTGGGAAAATCTACTTCGAAGGCTTCAAGCTCCCTCGACTTTCTTATTCACCAGAGCCTCCTTCTCGACGAACCCCTTATTGACTTGCTCGGTGACAGGCCCTTCCAGATGTTGCTCTATTGTGTTGACCACCTATTCCAATTGTTAGTCTTTAATTTTTCCTTTTGATTTTGTGAGAAACCTTAATCCCAAACCCTTCCTACCTGCACTTCATTATCTACTTCCAGTTGATTTTGATCATTTTTTTTAGTGTCTTATGGTTTGCATTTCAGTTTTTTAATAATTTATTTAATTTTGGAGTTGTAAGACATGGTATTAAGTGATGTGCCACTTTATATGCCTGTTTGAATTTTAAAAATTCAAATTATGCTAAGTCATTAATAGCGCTATGGGAATAGCCTTATTCCCATAGCGCAAAGATAATCATACCTTGATATGTGCCCGTCACCCAGATTTCGTTATGATGACACAAATCATGGTTTGAAAGTTTTCATGTGTCCCACAATAGTTTGGAATCATTTAGTGATTCAAACCATTTCATAATCGGATTGCTCTGTACCCGTGAAGGACTCATTTCAAATTGCTCAATTCTCAACAATCATTATATTGAACCTGTCATTCTATGTCTGATTTCACTGAATTTTAGGTGCAGGTATTTGCTCAAAAGAATGTTATATAGTAACAGATTGTAGGTGGCAAATTCGAAATCCGAATCATGCTAGTTATAGCATTGTGTTTTGATGGTGCCTAAGAGGAGCGGACAAGTAGTCAGATTAGAACCTGAGGGTGCTGAACTCCTT